>JAVCKT010020220.1:58766-68870 GCA_032273925.1 Rhynchotus rufescens | reverse complement strand
CTGAACTTATAAAGTGGTGAAAAAAAAGAAGGAAAAGAAAAAAAAAGAGAAAAAAGACAGATCTCAACAAAAGAAAAAAAAAGAAAAATGAGAGAAAAAAGAGATAGAGCTCAGCAAAAGGAAATGGGAAAGAAGAGAATAAGAATAGGAAAGAGATAGAAACAAGGAATGAGTGGCAAATGTGTAAAAGAATAAAGGAAATGAGGAAGAGAATATAAAGAGAGGGTTTGCATAAGCACACACAATCATGGCAGGTTCCTACCTACACAGATTTATAAGGAATTGTGAATTTTTGATGGGGTGCCTTGGTGGCAGGCTCGCTCCCTTCTCTCAGGCAGAAGGCGAGTGCCCAGGGCTCTCCCTGCAGCGGCCGTAGCAGGGACCCGAGTGGGACCAGCAGCGCTGGGGCCGGCCGCAGCATCTCTGATCGCTCTGCAACCTGTCATCCTGCAGGGTGAGGAGACCAGCCTTGTTGCTGACAGGGATACAATCAGCTGAATGACTAAGTAGTGTGGCTTCCCATTGGAAAGCTTGCTAACTAGTGCTGCTAGCATAATTTTCTTCACTCTCCTTTTCTCTCTTTTTTTTTTAATCTGTGACCTCAGAAGTTTCTCACAAAAAAAGGCATATGTTTCAAAAACAGTTAAAACAAATAAGTGAGCCTCATGAAATCTGAAGCCAAAGCAGGCAGTCAGGGGATGTTTTTTTCTAAATGTAACATAGATGAGAATCATCTATGCAAAATGATTCCTTTTTGCTCAGCAATTTTAATTTAATCTGTCATGTCTCTACTTTTAAGGTAACACCTTCAATGCTGCTTGTGCTAATATTTAAGCCACAGTGTTGCAGTGCCTCATCAATAGATTGGTCTACTCTGTTTTGATCAATTTTATCTATGCCAAATTTTCAGTGTGCTTCCTCTGTGGCCTGATCTCAGTCCTGCTGAAGTCAGTCAGTTCTTCTCATTTTCTTAGTGCCATTTAGCTCAGACTCATGAAAGTGGTAGTTGCACAGATATTATTTAGGACCTGAATTTCACCTTCTGAACTCTTGTGCACAGTGGAGAAAAAGCTCATGCCCAGCTATAGGACGACATGTTAATTTTCTAGTTATCTTATAGAAAGTATATTAATTAATTTCTAAGGGAGGTACAGTATGAAAGGCAAGAAATGCCCTAATAAATTATAAGATCAATCTCCAGTTATTTCTAGTTGATTTCTCAGACTTTTATAGACTTTTTTCTATGACTTTTATTTTTTCATTGCTACTTTTTCCCGTATGTGACTATAACATTTTTTTGCTGGCTGTCTCTGTATAATTGTCTGCTTTAGCTATAGTGGGAAGCAACTGTAGAATTACATTGAATAGTCAGATAGTAAAAAAATACAAAAGGTTTCCCGTGCAAACTAAAAAGTCACTGAATGACTTGAAAGAAGCAAAAAAAATCACAACATCTAAAATACACATCATCAAAGCTTTTCTTATTTAGATTTTTAAGGTGTGCAATTCATCTCCTTAACAAGTGGGACAACTTGTATCAGAAATGAAATAGTGCTGGTCAAATTGCGGAAAACATTTAAGTGTATTTAAGTATTTGGACACTTTATGCTGCTGCAGCTTAGCAAGTGGCAGCCACTAGACCTGATCAAGGTTAGCCCAAAAAGCACTCATTCATTTTTCCCCAAAGTGCGAATGCCGCACTGTGATGTGTGTTTGCTGTTGCAGCTTAAGTTTCCCTGCAGGTGCCTGTGCAGTGTAAACATAACTGAGAACAGCCACATGTCTCAGAAGGCCAAAGCAATCCCAGAATAGGTTCTGGATGACATGTCCTCAGCAGACCCCATCCTGCATGACAAATGTCCCAGATTTGAAGCATTCCTTTTTAGTTCATGGGAAAGCATAGTTAACCCATGAAATGCAGGCATATAGAAGAAATTCACTTTAAACAGCATGTAATTACCATTCCATTTTTACCCACCAGAAGGCATTTTTGTTCACACTGTTTAACTTTTACAATATTACACTTCTGATAAGTCTTCGCTTCTTTCTCAAGATGTTCAGTTTTGCTTTTTTTTTCTTTAATATCACAGTGAACAAGGATTAAAAGGAATTCTATATATCAATATTCACATGCTCTGTTAATCTAAGTAAAGTATCTTTTTGGCTTACCTTTCAGTTGTGTTTACATGATTGACATTATTATTTTGAAGAAATATTTCTAATATTTTTCTAGTAACAACATTCCTGCCTTGGCCAATACTATAGAACATCTATAGATAATACTGAGAAATTTTTAGTTGATGTAAATAGAGTATGATTAGGTGGAATCATTAGGATCATGGAAATATGCCATTTCTGTTAGTGATCCACATGGAGGGTAAAGGGAATCACAGAGTGGTTGAAGTTGGAAGGGATCTCTAGAGATCATCTAGTCCAACCCCCCCACTCAATCAGGGACACGTTGCACAGAGTCGCATCCAGGCGGGTTTTGAAGATCTCCAAAGAAGGAGACTCCACAACTTCCCTGGGCAGCCTGTTCCAGGGCTCTGTCACCCTCACAGATGTGGAGATGAAACTTCCTGTGTTTCAATTTGTACCCATTACCCCTTGTTCTGTTCCTGGCCACCACGGAGCAGAGTTTGGCTCTATCCTCTTTACATTCTCCCATCAGGTATTTATACATGTTGATCCAATCCCCTCTCAGTCTTCTCTTCTCCAGGCTAAACAGGCCCCACTTGCTTAGTCTTTCCTCATACGATAGATGTTCCAGTCTCTTAATCATCTTTGTTGCTCTCCGCTGGACCCTCTCGAGAAGCTCCACGTCCCTCTTGCCCTGGGGAGCCCAGAACTGCACACAGTACTCCAGGTGCGGCCTCACCAGAGCTGAGTAGAGGGGCAGAATCACCTCCCTTGCCCTGCTGGCAACACTCCTCCTGATGCAGGCCGGGATCCCAGGATCCCAATTCATGACATTATACAATTATTTTTAGTTGCTCACTGCAGAAAAGTGTTTGAAATGGGCACATGGATAACTTGGTCAGGAAGGCTTTTCAGCAAGAGGCAGCAGAGAGTTAATTCTAGGTGTTGTCAGCTGCCTTCAGGTTTGAACCTGTGCTGGATTCAGAAGACAGCCGTATAGAAAAGAGTGTTATGTTAATGTGACAGCAATCACAGGCACTGCTATTGAAAACTCACTGTTGCTCTCCCTTCCAAAATTAACATCATAACCTTATGTCAGTGCCTCACTATTATCCTAATACCTGTTTTTGGATTCTGTCCAGTCCCATTAGATATCCCCACGTTGATTGCTCTCTTACTGGTGAATGTTAATTGCCCTGAAATCTCAGCGGGGTTCAAAAGCTTGGGGAAAAAGAACTGACTGGTAAAGCTGCTAGTTTCATTAACAGGCGAGTAAATAATAAATCTGTTCGGAGATTTGAGTGAAGTGCCCCAGACACGAGCTGTAAGCAGCTGATCTCACATCTTTCTTTGCACGTCTATCACACGTTAGTGGTGCGGTAGCAGGGCAAGCCATAGGGGCTTTCACCATTTCAGTGGTACCAGCAGTGCCTGGCCAAAATCAGGGTACTTAGAGAGGTGGCCAACTTCCATATCATTCCCACTGGGATTCTTGGCTGTTTGGCATTAAATGCTGCCCCTTATTATGTTTTAAGATGTTCTCTAGAGTTAGTGGGACTATTTAATTGAAATGATGATGTCCAGATATGGTCACAGCAAAGTTCGTCACCTGTCATTTAGTGTTTTCCCCCTCCTGGTGATGCATGTTTGGGTGCTTTTGTAGAGGACCCGCTCCTTTGCTTTGCTTGAAAAGAGAACTGAAATCTTTATTATTGGGCTGCTTTCTTAGCCTGCTTGTTTTAATCACAGTTTTTTAAGCAGAACCCCAGCTCTCCCTCATTTCCACACAAGAAACCTCTAGGTGGAAAATCCACTCTATAATCTCATTGTGGGTTTGCTTCTTGTAGAATATTCTCTGTCTTAAGTTCCTCTTCAAGTAGCTTTTAGTTTGTAAAAACATTGGTAGCTCTTACGAAACTAAGTGATGTGAAGAAAATACTGTAATCACATACTGCAGAATAATTACATATTTTATATCACAGGTTTTCAGTTGGTAGGTAACATTTAATCTCCTAGTGGAGATCTGTAATGACTCATTTTAGACAGTGACCCTCTAACTTCATTTCAGGAACAGAGTATTTCCTAATCCAGTAATGTCTGTCTGTGCCATCATGTCATGTAGATAAAGAAAAGCAACTCTGGGCACCAACTGCTAGATTGCTTAACAAAAATAAATGTCAGCAGGTGAGCTGCTTGCTGAATGCTAGGCTGAAGTCGAACGTGAGCTGAACATGTGTTATGGCCATATAAAAATCTGTATTGGAGAGGAAGAATTGCTCTTTTTCTTAGGCTGATACAATAATAATAAAAAATCTTAACTTGTTTTTATAGCGATCTGGTAAGCATATCATCTTCAGATTAGCATGACTTTTTTAAGGAGTGTGAACGTGGTGATCATGCAGTAACCATACGACAGTGGAAACGTGAATGGAAGCCAAGAATTTTGTTGCAAAACTTACCCCAAGGAAACCAACCTACAGCAAGAAGGTGAGAGAGAGAAGCAGGACAGCATTCATTTCTGTAGAAATGGGTTGAATACCTGTGGGGCCAGTGATGTTTGCTAAAGTACTTGTGAGCAGCTCAAGCTTTTGTGCGCGTCCAGCAGTATGCAGCGCACATCGCAGCGAGACGAGTGCCAAACACGCTGCTCGTGACGGCCCTGGAATAAAGATGGTGGGTGCTTGAAATTAAGCTTCTTTAGTCACACAGAAGCACATAAATAACTGCTAGGATTTCACAGCCTCTGAGCATTAAGAATGCCTCATTCATTTCCATTCTGAAAATGTTGGTCACGATCTTCTCCAGTTGCTTAGTGCCTCACGCTGTGAAGATCCACTTTTCCTATCTAGCCCTATTTGACTGCACCTCCCAGTTCTATTCACATTTATGAAGAGTTTCAGCAATGGGAAGGACTCTGCATATTATATTTTATAAACAGTTTTACATTTTCTTCTTCATTTTTAGAGTCCCTGATAACACAGATTGTATGCCAAGGCACTAAAAAGAATGCATAAAAGATGATTTTCAGTTTATTTAGTTCTACCAGGTTTTATTTGTGTAGGTAGCACGGAGTGAGGCTGAGGATGCGTCGTGTAGCATTTGCATCTCACTTTTAGTTCCCTTTCTCCCCTTGCTTCTGCTCCTACCACTACGTCTCTCTTTCCCTGTGCTTGTTGACTTATTGTGGCAAGAAAGGGGATCACTTTTTTGGGAGAGCGTCTAAGACAAATAGGCCAAAAAAAGAATTTCCACAGCCCAGAAAGGAGTAAAACCCATAGAATCATAGGAAGTAATCAATTTTTGGAAAGAATGAGTTTTGTGCTCCTAATTTGTATTCCCAGTATTCCCAGTAATTGCTGCTGTGCCCAACCATTCACTAATACAATAAAATATAATAATTGAATACAATATATGCTTATATATTAGAATAATTTTTATAATAAGAAACTTTATTTCAGTGTCACAACGTGCAAGTTGCCAATGTTGAAGCTCACTGTTAAAGGCAAGAACTGTCCCTGAGTACTTAGGTGTTACCCACTATGCAGGGTTCTTCTGCTGTGGCACTTTCTAATCTGGGAGAAAATAGTTTGTTTTAGGCAGTGGAAGCTCTACAGGAAGTTGCCTGAAATAAATCTTTTGTGGAGAGGAGTGCCTGAGTAAGTGTGTTTTACTTGGTTGTTTTCTCAAAGTGGTTTGAAGCTTTCTAGCTGACTCTGTAAATCCAGCTGATAGTCTCTGTGCCACTAAGGGTGGGACGTGCTGGAAACTTCACGTGAAGTTGGCTTGTTGGTGTAAACTCTTCTTCAAACTGATCCTCTGTTGCTGATGCCAGCGGAAACTTGAATAATTAGGACTGCAGAAATGAACAAATTTAGGTACATCAGAGTCTCTCTTGGGGTGGGCACTATCCCTTGTGATACAGGAACATTAAGGTTGCTTTTTGTGTTGTACCTCTATTTGGACTTTCCTTTGGGTTTAATTCTAGACTGTGTGAGATTGGCTTGTTGCTCACAGAAGCAGTTAAAAACCATCTGGATCCAGTGCTGGGCAGTCTTAGAAGAAAAGGTATTTATAGAGATGAGGTTCTCAAAGCTTAGAGAACGTGGATGGGTGAAGGGATGAGCTGAGGCTGTTTAGGATTTTAGTTTTTAGGAGTTTTATTAGGATCTTTTTTTTTTTAACTGGATAGATGCCGAAGTAAAAAACAAGAGAATGGGACCCAGATTTCAGAGGAAAGGATTGAATCCATGTGAGATGTAAAACAGTGTCCCAAAGCCTCGGGTATATTGCATTATCCTGAAACGATTTGATTTCTTATGTTCAATGATATACATGTGCTTAAAGGCAAATGGGAAGTAATTTTTTTTAAAAAAAGAGCAATTTCTGTTACCTGCATTACTGATGGCTGCAATAGTTGCTCCTATTTTTTTCTCTTAATTTCACTTTCAGCCCCTTTCTTCCTCCCAAACCTTCTGCCTGCTCCCCCCATTCCACCCTGATCTTCTTGACTTCATTTACTGTGGCTCATCGGGGGCCTAGTCCTAATCTCATTAAAATCAAAGCAAAGCTATTATTGATCAGAGTGATGCCAGCTAAATCCCAGGTCTGCAGTTCCTTGCCTATCCTAATCAGCCAGATCATCATCATTAATTTACTGTGACTTAAAATTAATCAAAACACAGAATATTTTACCTTTAGTTTTAGTGCATAAACTTGAGGCTTCAAATGCGACTTGGATGAGGAGTTTCTTGCTATTCAAGCAGCTGCCTGGCTTGCATTTTAGCTTTGTTCTAAGTCAAGGTTTGAAGGACTGCAATGCCTTTGGGTTAGTGTATTGGGTTTGTATACTACAGAATCTGCTGCTTCTGAGTAATCTGGGTAGATGTGTATGTAAAGGACTTCCAAGGCCATAATCTTGAATAGTTCAAATTTAATTATGACTAGAGATCCCATATTTCATTTATATGTAAAATTAAAATATGCAGAAGCTAATCGTATTCCAAGACCGACTCCAAATATTTCTGAGCTAAAATGTTTGTAACATAGAAATCTTATTAAAATTCCTATTTTACCATTTTAGGAGTAATTTGATTTAAAAATTGCAAGACTGTAGTTTCATTTGACTGAGAGAAGAATTATGAGATTGTAGACAGACTAACTGCAGTTTTAACAATGGTAAAATCCATTATAAATCAGAAAAGGAGGGAAAAAGTACACATGCCATAATAATTTATTTGACAGTGCTATTGAATATACATATAGCTCACAGATTATGTGTTTCTAGTACACTAAAATAAAAAGGCTAAGCACAAGAACATTATTTTTAATATGAGGATGCAATGCTAAAAGGGGAAGTTTTGAGAATGATAACCGGGTTGCTGTAGGACCCTGGCTGCCTGGCTGTAGTTGTGCAGCCTCCTGTGCCAACTGCAAAAGAAAAAAGGGACACCAAAAAGCAAAGCAGGTAATGAAGTTGTCATCTCTGCATGCGCCTCTTCTTTTCACACTCCTATTGGTGAGATTATCCCACGTTTCATAGCGTGTTTTCCTCCCAAAGCAAGGCGCAAGGCGCGGCGCGTGTTAGGGAGCGCATGGTGACCCGGTGCTGCTCCGCGGGGCCATCGCTGCTTGTCGGGGGTGAGGAGTGCAGATCTAGCTGTTATCCTCGCCTCTGCGTTCCCCAGGGGCTATTTAAATCCCACTGCTCACCTGGTCGCTGCTGGGATTTATTTTGTGAAGCAAAACTTGCATCAAGGCTTAGAAATGCGGTTGTGTTGCTCTGACAGGCTATAGGTAAAGCTGTATGGATTTCAGATGTATGGGAGCATGGGTTGAGCATTCTTGATCCCCTTATGAAATGGGTTTACAGCATTTTGGGAGCTTTCCTTTTGGCTGTCAGTGATATCGTATGTCTGCCAATAATCTGCTTTTTGTTGTAGTCCTTTTTCAGGCAAAACTCTAACTCTGAAATGTTAATATTAGCAATGGTACAGTTGTGCATGAAGAATATGAGGGGGGGGTTGGTCTGCATGAGTGGCTGAGGGTGAGGCATGAAGTCTGGTCAAGATATAGGTTTAGCTGGCTTCCTTATCTGTATTTACAAATTCTGTTTAATAGAAGCAATAATATGTTGCAGGCAAAAGATAATTGCACTCATGGTTTAGTTGAAATCGTTTGTCCTGAAGGACTCTGCTTTGTGATATTGGTCTGTGCTCTTACTGCTCAGAAATGCATTGTTGTGTGTTATTGCCTAATTGGCTAACTGTAATTGCCTATATTGAAAACTGATCTTAAAAGTTTATCTATGCCAGAGTCAGGAAGATTAATTGAGGCAATCACCATCCCATAGATTTCTAATAGTGACACCCTCTTAGAATGGTTTGCTGTGAGCGCCGAGTTGTCTGGACGAGCGGCCAGCGGCACCCGTGTTCCTAGGAGCTGCTCGAGCCTGAAATCCCATGGGGAATGCGGCACCCTCCCACAGTGCCGCAGGCACGGGGCTTTCCTAGGGAGTGTGGCCAAGGAGAGGAGATGGAGATTTGTTTGTGTGTTGTGTCAGGTGAAGTCTGTAGACTACAGGGTTGTTCCTACTGGAGGAGGGCGGTGGCCTGAGTCCCTTTCAGGTTTGCTTAAACATCATGTTGATTCTAGTGGCTGTTTTACAGGGTTAGGATGCACACTCAGCCTAATTTCCATGTTTCTTGAGGTCCTTAGAGGCTACCTGCTTCCTCACACCTGGAGCCAGCCGCCTAAGCACACCTGGTAGTTCAAGATAACACAAAGTGCCAGGAATGCTCCTTTCTGGTTTGGCCAGGTACTGTGTCACCCTGAGAACAGCGGCCGAGCAGGGTTCTCCAGGCACCTCCTTGCTCACCAACGTGAGCTGCGTGGTGTCGACAGCGTGGGCAGCAGGACCTGCGCCGCGAGTGCTGTCCTGTGACCTGCTGCCAGGAAAACGGGAAGGTCGCAGTTACAAGCTTAGTTTGCCAAGCCATGCTGAAAAATTTACATAGTTCAGAGACACTTTTAGATAACCCGAAATCCAGTCCAACTGCATGCTTCTACTGCAACAGCCGAGTCAAGGAGACGGAAAACTGACTGATGTTGGATCAGGAGGCTTGGGTGGCTTTGAACGCGGTGTACTGTGCTGAAATGTCACATAGCCGCAGTGTCACATCACACTGCAGCCTCTGTTCACATGATGCTAGTCCTGTTTATCTGACCTGTCCTAAAATAAGAAAGCCTTATGCTTTATTTATGAGCATTGTGCCACCATCGCAACAGAGTGTGTAACATCAGTTGAGCACCTCACTTTGCATTAACTCCGTGCTGCTAAGTGGGGGGAAAAATACAGACATTTATCTGGCATATTATTTGAGAAAAGACTCAAAGCGGCCTGTCTTGGGGTTACTTAACATGTAACATGATCCAGCTGCTGAACTTTGTAAGGTTGCTATTTCCAACTTTAACAGTTTTTGATTCTTTAAAAGAACTTGGGCCTTGTTCCAGAAATGTCAGGATTTAGCTGCGTATCAGGAAGCAAGACACGGTCCAGAGTCTCTCCGTGGAAGATTATAGACGTGGTGCTGGCTGGTAGAGATGTCAGTTCACATTACGCGGGTGTGAGGCCGCCCTGGCGCCGTGTGGTACCGCACGGAACCCCTCAGCAGAGCTCCCGCCAGGCGGCCATTTTGTGTGTCCTGCCTGACCCGGGATTCCCACTTGCGCAGGAGTTCAGCCAAGGATAAACAAGGAATTTGCATTTGATAAGATGCGTCAGGTTTCCGCCACTGTCTTTTCTTCTGGGTCTGGTTCTTGCTCTCCTTGAAGTTCATGAGCAGTAGGGAGCTATGGCAGACAAAAGTTAATCCAAGGATTCGTGACAGTAATGCCCGAAGGGAACACTGTGACTAGTCTGACCCATCATAGAGACCTGCTTCTTGAATGCACCTGAATTATTTAATC
>JAVCKT010020220.1:23353-46531 GCA_032273925.1 Rhynchotus rufescens | reverse complement strand
GTATGCTTTTAAATGGGAACTTTTGGGCCATTTTTTCCTACCTCTGGGGAAAAAAAAATCTTTTGACTAACATCTATGACAACATATTATCTGCAAAGAGAGAACATGGTTTGTTAAGAGAGAATAGAGTTTGGTTTTAAAGGTATTTGTTACACCTCTGGAAGAAAATACCCTTGTGTAAAGAAATCATCATTCAGTCAATCAATTGCTCGTGCTTTGTAAATAGTCTCTAAGCTCACAATTGGAAAGGTTTGCATGGGGGCTAATTTTATAAAATGTCCAAAATATTAAAAGCGTAGAGGATGAATCGCCCACGGAGTTCTGGTTTGTTCTGAACTGGCCGGCTCAGCTGAGTGCCCCTTTATTACATTTACCATAAAGTGTCTGCTGCTGGAGTTAGTTACCTGCCTCCTTTAAGAAGAGGTTCCTCATGCACCACACAGGAGCTGGTGGGAGCCCCTCAGCTTTGGTGCTGGGCCACCGTTCCATCAACAGTTGAATACCAACCAGAAACAACAGAAGCTATTTTAGTCACTGAGTTTTGCTGGCTGAGTTGTTTGTCTGCTGCTAGGTTTCTTGAGTGGATTTCTGTTCAAGGACTTCAATTTTTTTAAAGAACATAAACTCTTATTACCATGGACTGTTATTTAATAAAGTTACGTCTGGGTCCTTGAACAGAGTGCAGCCAAAGGAACATAAAATAGAGCCATATTTCTAAAGTCAAAAAGCAAGATGTTTGCTTGAAGAGGTGGCTCTGTGTATACAGAAGCAATACACAGAAGTTATCACACTGAGGAAATTAATTTAATTTTTCTCCCCAAACAATGTACTTTCTGCTTTTAACCTTGGTTGTTGCATTAATAGATGATAGAGGCACTGATGGGAAAAGCGTAGGAAAAGTGCTGAGATGCTAGAATACAGCGATCTGAGGACACTCACATCGCCGAGCAGATAACCTGGTTGCTTTTATTTGTGAGCTTCCGACCATGAATGGAGAAAAGGCACTGGGGGAGTATCGATCAGCCAACCCCACTGCTGCCATTAGGCCGGGCTTTGGTCGGGCCTAGTGCCGAGCAAAGGACAGAGCAGAGAGGCCGCGGAAAACCCGGCCTACCTATCGCTCGCTCCCTCACCTAGAATATTGTATTAGGCCTCTAATGTTTCAAGAATTACAAGTTAAGTGATTTTAAAAACCTCTTATTCAACAGCATTATTGTGGAAGGGCTATTCATGGTATCTGCGTGAGCAAACTGAGGGCAGCCTGGTTGCTTATTGGGGGCCTCCACATTCATTTTCCTAATAGCTTACTGGGAACTTCAGCGGGGACAGTGCTTTTGTGCGGTGGCCCATCATTCCTCATACAACCAGCTTGCAAATAATTAAAGCTACTTTGTTCTATCAGAAGGGGCAGCTCAGCCCTATGTTTTACAGTCATTAGGCAGCCTTCAGTTTTGCTCCAGGAGAAATATGTGCAACGGAGGGGTTCAGAGCAGCAAATACTGCACTATAAGAGATCCCAGCATGGACTTACAGGTCCAGCATGTTTGTGATGGTGTTTGCTGCAGGGTTGTGAGGATGTAGGGGTTTTGCTGTGGGAAGTATAAGGAAGCCTGGACTTCTGTAACGTTGTAGGAGGGATACCCGGAGCTGTGAATCCCTGGCCCAGAGAGGGGAGCAGCATTAACGGGTGCAGTCAGTGCAGATGTGGTGGTGGAAGCACCGTGTGAAGGAGAGGCCTCCGTGACAGGGAGACTGGAGTAGCCTGAATCCGAGGCAGACGTTAGGGCACAGACAGCAACATCCTGGAAGAACTTGGCTTATATGGAGCGAGGAGAAAGAGGGCTCACAAGTGGGGCCTGTCATCTGTCCGTGTACGTGCCAATTGATTGTGGAAGTATCTGGAATTAGTGCTTTTAAGCTGAATATAGGTCTTTGCTTGCCCTGTTCCCTGCTTTGGCTGTGGTTGATATTTCCCAACCCTTAGGAAAATAATTTGAAATAATGCCGTTGTTTTCAGACAAGCATGTCATTTGTTTTACCGGTCTGTAGTTGATTAATTTGCAAATGATATTCCCAATAAAGTGCTTAGAAGTAGATAATTACAACTATATTAACAGTTACCGGGGAAGCAGATGGTATTCTGAGGAGCTGCCATGTAGAATTAGTGCTGATGCTCTACTGTAATGTACCATATACCCCAGCAACCCACAAAAAACAAACTAAAATCCTGCTGATATTCCAGATTGTAAGTAAATTGTGCTATTGCTTCACATTCGGTTCTTATCTGAATTTTTATGTGTGTTTTCTAGATAGCTAGGGTGCTCAGTGAGCTGATCCTTTTTATGTTCAGTCCCATAACTCTCCATGTCTGTATTTGGTATTTTCTCCAGGAATAAGCCTCCTAAAACCAAGTTTCTAGACTGTCTCTTGGTGTTTTCTTCGCGCTGCGGCGAGACGCTCTGAAGCACAGATTACGGCTGTACGAACGGGGACTTTTAATTTCCTAAATTACTCAAACCAAAATTCCATGTGAAGTAATAAGTTAAAGAGGCTCTGAAGCAAAGCAGCTCCATTTCACACAGTCTCTCTCTCACACCCACTCTCCTCTTCTCCTTCTTCAGCTCACGTCCATATATTATTGTGCAGCCTGATAAAAAGCGATCCCTTTTATGCTTCCAGCTATCAAGTAAAAGGCCACAGTGTCACTGCAGCTCCGCCTGTGCATCTCGCCATCAATAGTGGTGGTTTTAAGCAGGCTGGAGTTATGTAAGCAGTTGTACCCACCAGGGCTCGAGGCTGCAGCGGGTTTGTCTTCGTGCCCTGGGTTGACTGAGCGCCCTCAGCATCCGCAGAGCGTTCCGTGCGGCCAAGTGGCCTGGAGTTCAGAGCACATTTTTATTTATGTAATTAATGTATTTGTCATCTACATATTTAAAAAGAACTAAGGACTCAAAAAAAGACTGGGTGAACCATTGAAAATAATTACTAAGAGATTTTATTATGTTTTTCTCCTCAGTGCAGTTCTTTGCCATAGCTGTCTCTAAAATAAGCATATAGCTGTGTGCCTATGGTACATGTGTACGTGTGTGCAAAAAAGCAAACATAGGGACCTGCCCCCTGGGCAGAGGATCCCATAAGAAACTCGTGCCTTGTAGAGGAATCCCGCTGCTTCTCGGGCTGACTGAGGCTGCTCTTTCATCCCAGAGTCGCATTAAAGGCTGGTGGGAGCTCGTGGACATGGTGTGTCCTTTGATTTAGCCGAGCAAAAGAGAAACTCCTGTTAGGACAGGCTGAACGAGCCCAAGTCCGTGACTTGGAAGCACCTGTAGGCCAAGGAATGGGCCAGAGTTGCTGCCTCCCCATGTGAGCGCAGGCCCAAGGATGGACGCTGGAGTCCAGCGCTGGGAAAATATCCCGGGATGTTTTGTTATGATTAGGGAGAATTTTTTTCAAGATTGCCTAAAAGCTGCACCTGATTCCCCAAGCAAGGTGTTTTTAAATGGAAGCTGCAGCCGGCTCCTGGAAATTGGTTAATCGTTTCAGTCAAAACAGATTAACAACACAGAATAAACTGCTGTCTGCTCCTGTAGTTAAAATCGGTGGGATTAGAACTGCTGACTTTAGGGGCATATCCAGGAAAATGTGAGGAAGAGAACTTTATCCAATAAGGTCCCTTGACCCTGGAATACTCTTTCCTTAATATGCATCAAAGGATATTCCTGGCTTCTTTCCCAGCTTTGCTTCTGTTGGTAGAAATCAGGAGTTATTGGATTTATTATAAGGAGGGTGAGGGGTGACACTACTGCTTGTTTTTAAGGTTGTGTAGCATGTCCTTCTGAAGGATCCTGCTGTTGGAGGCTTAAAACTTTGACCATTCTGCCATCAATGCTCTTGAGCAGATTTTCTGTGCAAATACTACATGAGGTTAGCAACTTTCTGAAAAAGAAATGATGGAAAACATGCTCTTCTGCGTTTTTTAAGAAACACTTCAGACTTCTTGAAAGGCGAGTGCTCAGGAGTAGCGGTTTGATAACTGGCAGGGAGATAGTCTCCTTTGTCAAGGATGCCCCTTTTGCACCCTTGTGGAAAAACCATTTTGGGAGAAGTTTATGAATTTTAGAAGAAAGATTGGGATGTTTCCCTTACAAGTTCATTCAGTTTTAGGCTGAATTTAGGCATTTTTAAGTTCAGTTACAGTTAGATCTCTCTGCATACATTTGGACTTTGTGGAACTCAGGATGATGAGCTGTGTCTGGGTGAGCACTTGCCCATCAGCAACTGGTCCTTGGCACTCGTGTGCTGGTGTGATGGTGCAGCAAATAAAAAAGATAGAAATGTGTAAGAAAACAAGTTAAACCTCAGCAAGTGAGTGGAGGAAAAGATGGGACAGTTGCCTGGAGTGGGGTGGCAGATTGGGACTAGAATGCAGAAATAATAAAAATTTCTGGAAAAAAAAAGTAGGGAAAGTAAATCTAGTAGTCAGGGCTGATGTGTGAGAAAGGGCAGTGTTACCTCCCATGAGTCAAGGGAAGCATTAGGCATAGGAGTGGAGTTGGGACCCATTAGGGTCACAAGCATAAATGGGGAAGTAGCTGCTCTCTAGCAAGAACTTAGGAGTGAGGTAGCATTGGGAGTGAATCATAAAATCACAGAATGGTTAAGGTTGGAAGGGACCTGTAGAGATCATCTAGTGCAACCTCTCAGAGGGTCACCTAGAGCATGTGGCACAGGGCTGCATCCAAGCGGGTTTGGAGCAAGAGACTCCACAACCTCTCTGGGCAGCCTGTTCCAGGGCTCTGTCACCCTCACTGTTAAGAAATTTCTCCTAAAGTTCCTGTGGAACTTTTGGTGCTTCAGTCTGCGGCTGTTTCCTCTAGTTCTGTCAGTGGTCACCTCTGAAAAGGGGCCGGCCCCCTCCTCCTCATTCCCTCCCTTGAGAGTGACTGAACAAGGAGAGCAGCCCAAGGAAATGGAGAAGGAGAGGGGATTGTTTGGACAAGGCCTGGTGCACCCGGGGGAAGAGCCTTGAGAATGTTCAGGGCGGCTGGAGAGGGACGTGTGAGACACCAGAACTGGGAGGTGCTGGGACAAGTGATGGGTTAGAATCCTGTTAGGAGAGAGAAGTGAGAGGAACCACATGATGGATCGGGAGGGTATAACAGGGTCCAGTCAGGTAAAACAGATGAACCTGGGAATGGAGAAGAAAGACAGATAACTGGGTGTGAGAAGATGGAGAGCAAGGACAAAGAGGGTGGTTAGTCCTAGCAAGGAGAGTGGGGTTGTTTTGAGAATCATGAGGAATGTAAACTGGGAAGGTCATATTCATCTGTTCATCTGTCTTCTCCTGTTTCCAAATACCTGTAAATTCTGCTGGTAAGAGTATTTGTCATCCATTTTCAAGTGTTTGTCCACATCAGTGAGGATAATGTATTATTGCTGTCAGTTACTCCATTGGCTCCGGTGGCAGAAGTTTATGGGTGTAACTTAACACTTGAGACTCTGGTGAGTAAGGGGAGAGGAGAGCCCCGTGATGCCACAGCTTGCATGTTTTTAGCTTACCTTTTTGAGGGGGGGGGAAAATGAAAGAAAATGCACCTAAAACACACTTGTATGTTAAACTTGAAAAGTCTATGATTGAGTAATTAGGAAATAGTGATGTTAACATTATCCATGCAACAAAAAAATGCCCTTCTATGTTATAATAGCCTTGCACATGTGATCATGTGACTTTTTTTTCCATGGGATTTTTGCCTCTACAGTAGTGCAGGATGAGTGACGGTGCATGGACAGATCATGGATGTTCAGAATAGAATCTGCACTCAGCAGGTCTGTCGTGTCTGTCAGAAGGGCTGGAAGGCGGGCAGGGTCAGTGGGGAGACAAGAGCCAAGCTCCTGGTGAAATCTGTGCCCCGCAGAACTAGTTTCTGTCCCTCGTTCCGTCACAGATTTCTTTGCGACACTAAGTCTCTTAAATGAGACTTCTTATAGACAATTGCTAGCTGTGTTTTTTGTGTTTTTCTAGAAGCCCAACCTCAGCCCTGGGGCCCGTTTTGCAGAAGAGCATAGCTGTGACTGAAGTCAATGGGAGCCAGGCTTTGAAGATAGAAAGCACGTTAAAGATGCTGAAAATCGTGGCCCAGGCATGTTAATGTCATAAATTAGTGGGTACTTTTGACTTTAATTTCTCCCTGCCTAAGCTCTCTCTATACAGAAAGAGAATGCTCCTTTCCTCAACTCACAGGGATTTTGTGGAGATTAGTGAAGTGTCTGTGAAGCCCTCACTTATTTTAGTGATGAGTGCTATGGAAAAGCTCATAAGGAAATTAATAATTTTGTCTTCAGAGCAGCATTTGAATAGTTAGCAGGAAACAAGCCGTAAGGCCATACCCCCAACAATGATAAAACAAGATATTGAATAGTTGCTTTATTAATTCAATGCCATCCATCTTGTGCTGTGAAGAACTGCACTTAAGACTGTTTAAAAAATTAGGCTTTATCATAATGCTTATGCAGAGGATACCAAATTAAGTTTGCATCAACAACCTTAATTCTGTCATTGCTTGATGTTGGAAGCTTGATTTTGTAGCCCGGAGAGTGCTGTTTTAACAGAGAGAGATTTTTGTGTGTGGAATGCAGCATTTTAATGGAGATATGACTTTTAGATACTTTTGCAGGAGAATTGTTTTATTTAAAAATTGAATTATGTATTGAATACCTCTTGCTTCTGTAAGATCCAGCGAATTTCTAGCATTGACATTTAGTATCCTCCCCCCTCCCACCCTCCTTTTGCTAAAGGTCCTGTTTTGTAGCATTTATTCATGCTGAGCAGCATTTACTAACACAGCTAAAAGTGCTGGGGATGCCAGAACGAGTGAGGATGGGAGAATCGTGCCCTCGATTTTTCATGCAATTATAAGTAGATATCTCACAACCTATATTGACTTTTCCAAAGATCAGAAAGCCCTTTGCGGGGGAGGAAGGGAAAAGCACAGAGGGTGCAGCAGAGCCACAGCAAGGTTAATGCACTCGCACAAAATTATACATGAAGCCCTGAGAGAGCCAAGAATAGTAGCACCCACAAATCCTGTCAAGGAGGTTGATCTTGTGAAGTGATGCCCTTCTTGCAAGGTGCTGATCCTCTGGAAGTTGTTAAGTTTAGAGGGCACTTAGCCCCCTGCGGGATCAGTCTCTTTATTTCCTGCCTTATATCTCTGAATGTTGATCTCTCTCGATCTTAGCTTGTAGAGCTGTCGGTGTGGGCTAGCAGAACAGCGGCCGACACTCTCAAAATCTCCCGTGGAATTTTGCTGACCCGGTGACTCTCTTTTTCCTAACGTTAGGCAGTTCCCGGCAGCAAACATTTAATGCAGGCTGCCTCCGGGGCTGGGTTTTGTCTGCCGGGAGAAGCAGCCGCACGTCGTCGTGTCGGGCGCAGAGCAGCGCAGGTGGGAGCGAGGAAGGGAGCAGCTCCCTGCCGCCGCCGCGGCCGCCTCGCACTGCTGGAGCTGCTGCCTTTCCTTAGCTGAAAACTCCTGGCAGGGGAAAGCAATGCCCTGTTTGGTTTTCTTCTTTTTTATTTTTAGAGGACATACCTCACAAATTTGTAAGTCATATTAATATCTGCATTTTTGCTGCTTTTTATCAGCCACTTCAATAATTATCATGAAAAAGGTTCACAGAAATTCTGAAGTAGGCATTGCACTGCCATTCATTAAATTTCAAACCTCAGACTACAACTGCTCGTTTTTCTTTTGATGAGCATGTCTCACTTGCCAAGAAAAATATCTCCATGAGAAGCACAGAAGTTAAAGGACATGGAGCAAAATATCTATTTACTTCTTTTCTTGGCCACGGGAAGCTAAATTTGCAACCTCTCTGTTCAGAAGTATATTTTTTAATATCCGGATTGTGAGGTTTTGATCCATTCTGTATTTGGAAAATCCTGATATAAGCAAGGCTGTAGTCTGTTGCTGAAGTGCTTAGCCACAAATTGTTCCAGCTGTTGGGCGATGATAGCAGACTTCTGATGTATCATGCAATATGTAGATCACTGCTAATTTTATCTCCATGTGGTTTGTTGCAGTTGGACTCTAGTGCTGTCGAAGGCAGATGACAGGGGTGGATCTGCATGGAAAACTCTGTTATATGTATTGCAATTCCACCTGTTAAATAGGTCAGTAAGGTTGATGTTAGTTAACTCTGCTGTATGCTGCATATCTAGAACATTTTTTTAAAAATTGCTTCATATACTGGCAAATGAGACAGCTGCGATGGAAGAGTCTCTTGTCTTATCTGTGGTTGTAGATTTAACCAGTGATGGTCCTGGGCAGCTGCTTGCAGTTCTCCCTCCTCGCTCTGCCTTCATTTTAATGCACAGTCACAAACCCCAGCGGTTTTGGTGTGCTGTGAATCCCTTAAAGCAGTATCTGTACTTAGAAAGCATCCATTCTGTCCCACTAAATGTTTTGCCCAAACAGTATCCTGCACCAGTCGGTTCCACAGCCGAATTAGACTTTGTAGCATAGAGCACTTGTTCACTTTGTTCTCTGGTTCTGAGCTGGGCCAGGCCTGAAACTGAGATCCATATGTGTGTGCAGACATATGGTCTCTCTAGCATGAACTGTCTCCGTCAGGAACATCAGAAAATCCCTGGGAAACCGGTTCCTTTGGAGTCCTGGGCGTGGGAGGAGGTGAGGCAGCAGAGCAGCTGCCCTCTGCTCAGCCCTTTTCCACGTGGAGAGCAGGTTTTAGAGCTCCATCTCCATTAGGGGCAGTCTGCTGATGCAGCTCTCGCCACATACCAGTGTTCCTTATTCATGCAGCGCTCCCCTTTCATGAACACTTGCCACCAAAATCTATGTTTTACTTCAGTGTAGGTGAAGCAGCAGAAATCACTGGAAGAAGTAGCAATCCAGGACCTTCTCCCTCTTTCTCTCACTCTTCGTCATTTATTTATTTGTTATTTACGTCGTGGTAATGACTCCCTCAGTTCACATAACGTTTTAATACATCTCTGTGTTGTCTTTAGCTGGTATTTTATCTGAAGGACTACAGTATAGCATCTCTGTCTGTGAAACTCTCCCATTTTGAAAATCAGGTTGAAAATGGGAACATAAGACCCCGAGATGTTTCCTGCTGGTGCTGTGTTTGCTCTAGAAAGCCAAGCGGGAGTTTCCTCGAGGAAGCCGGTACCCTACAGAGAGGCGCTGGGAAGCGTGGAAGCAGTGGATCCGCTGGCAAGCAGAGAGGGCAGCACGTGTACCTGCAGGGAGGAGTTTCCTAACTTCTGTCTAACATGTATTTGCTGACCTGTCCTGCTCCTCTGAGATGCAAGTGGAACGGAATCACTTTGCATCAGTGGGTGTGTAAACACCTGTACATTGCGGCAACAGCTCGTGGAGGAATAGCCCAACCAGAAGGACAGTTAAAAAAAGGATTTACAGGGTTTTTTTCCCCCTCTGCCAGAATAATTTCTCTGCAGTAGCCGGAAAGGATTTTTTTGTGTTGTTCTTTCTCCATGGATGGCAGGCCAGACTTTTCCCTTGATATGTTTGCTTGTCACAGAGCTGGTATCCCGTTTTCTCTGATTTTTCAGACTCTGCGATTCAAGGATAATGTTTGTCGGTCTGTGGGGATAAAAATAGCATACCGTTATCACCATCATCATCACCAATTACAGGAATCACTACGGCATCTGTCACTGTGGTAGAGAGGTACCACAATATGCCTGTAAAGCATCTGGTTTCTTCAGGAGAAGGAACTAGCTCTAATTCCCTCTGCTTCAGTTATACATCTTTTGCTTATGGGTACTTGAATCCGTGTAGTTTAATTCAGGATTACACTCCTGGGGCCATTCCACCGTTCAGCACTTAGTAATGTGGAAGATCCACTGCCAGCTTTGAATTGCAGTCTGATAGTTTCCGAATCTGTGCTCCAGCTCCTCTCCTCGCTGATGGTGAATTCCTGGGGGGAGACCACTGGCAAGGCCAGGGCCCTGGGATTCCCCCCAGGAATTCACCATCAGCAAAGAGAGGAGCTGGAGCACAGATTCAGAAGTCAGGAGTTTGTCACGTATCCGTTCGTGTCCCTGTCTTCAGACACACACGTGGTGCATATCGCTTGCCTCACTGGATATTGTAAATACGGGAAGTTATCATAAAATTAGGAGCACAGATGTTCCTCTTACAACCAGTGCACCCTGCATACAATAATAATAATGAAATATATCCATTGCTATTCTCTGTGGTACCAAATTCTCTCCAGTGAGGCATCTTGCTTTAATAATAAACCCACATTTTTCTTAAACAAGGGAGGATAGGATTTACATTGGCAGTAAGTCACTGTTTTCAAATACCATCAAGAGAGATATCCAAGATAACCATACGGCTCTCTAGGACAGCTGAGTCTGCATGGAAAATGCAGCCTGCTAGAATGGTCCACTATTAGTCTTCATTTTTTTCTTTGATCAAAGCAATTAGTGGAAGAAGACTGTCAGACTAATGGTTTGCTTTCTGCTGCCAGAAGGAAGGCACATTGATGATGATTTTATTTTCCATTATTTGTGCTGTGGTAGCAACCAAAGGTCCCGGCCAGAGACCTTTTCCTTTATTAACCTCTAAGGGAGAGCAGATTGTCCTGGAGGACGTGCCCCAAGTGCTGCTGTGATGGGCAAGTCAGGGAAGAGAGGTATGTGCTTATGGGGCTGCCATTTTGCAGCATAGCTTTCCATAAATTTTCCATAATTTTCCATGAATTTCATTTTCTTGTTTTTGGTTGGGGAATATTGAAATAAATGATAAGGCTGTTGATGCCTCTCTCCTAGTTTTACTCTGCCTCGGCCTCTGCCTGAGCACAAAAGCAGCGACTCCGGTGTGCGAGTTTGCAGAATCGGGCCCCTGCAGCACTGAACTCTTAATTATCCAGCAAGACAAATGTGCTCGTGGCGGCCAGGGCAGGGCTGTAGTTAATGTTATCTTTCCAGGTAGAAAAGGGGTCAGATGGAAGGGAAGAAGAAGAAAAATATGGGGAAGGGATGACAGAAACTGTAGGGGAAAAATGTGATGAAAAATATAGGGGCAAAAACTTCACCACTAATAATTCTGCACCAATTTGACTTTTCCCTAGTAGCATACCATTCATACCCTGTCTGCATTAAATTTATCATCTCCAGGCTAGCCGGAAAATGGAGGTCAAATTTCATTTTGGCCTGCAACTTGATAAAAATGACCTGCAAAAGGTAGATGACAGGCTGTTATTTTATGCACTGGAAAATAGCAAAGATCAGATACTATCTCCTGCGTGTCCTCTTTTTCCTGCACGTCTGATACCGGCTCCTATCCGTAATGTATCACAAGTGAGTGTCCTGGTTTGTTGGAAGGCTGAGGAAGGTGCAAAACCAGAACAGTCTATTTCAAGCTGGCAATCTTGATCAGTCCGGCTTGACTGGGCACCTTTTGCCACGTGAAATCTCCACTAAATCACTAACACGTCATAAAAATGCCGACCAAGTTGATGTGACAGTCAGGCAAACTGCATATTTTACTTGGAGTTCATTTAATCTCCGAAGTTACCTGCTAACAGTAATTAATGGTTCCTCAGCAATTGCGTTCACCAACTCTCGACAACTTTGCTAAAGCAGGAAAAGTGCTGTTAAAAAAACACAAATAAAATGAAAAGCCCCACGAAAAACAGAGCACCAGCCGAGCTTGCGGACAGCGGGAGAGTGTAAAAGTTAAACTCTATACAGGAGGGAAAAAAAAAAAACCCCAAACAAATGTTTCTTTAGCACTTGAGTATTTTGGGATCCACACCAAATACAGCCTGTAAAGGCTTAGTCGGGGCTTAGGAATCCTTTCAGCTCGGGGAGCGCGTGCCCTTGCGCGTGCTGCTTGCAGCGGAGCTGTGCCGCGCGCGCAGCGGGCCGGCAGCAGCGGCGGTGCTGCAGTGCAGCCCTCGGCAGGCGCGCGGGGCTCCCGCCGCCCAGGGCTGCCTCGGGGCTGCCTGCGCCCCCCGAGTTGCTTTACTGCCATCTGCATTCCAGCGTAATTACCTTCCAGAAACGGGGGATCTCTTTCGCGAAGGTTTAAGGCAAATAATAGGCGGCTAAATTGTGAAGTCTTGGGATGCAGCAGCACATAGGTGGCAATAAAATGTATCCTATATTTACAGCATATACTTGGGTTTCTCTTTTATTTCCTTTTCCTTTTCTCTCTCTTTTTTTCTATTTTTTCTATCTTTATTCTTCCTCCTTTTTTTCCCCTGCCTTTTCTTTTTTCTCCCTTGCCTGTCCTCCTTTTACATAGAGTTAATCATAACTCATGAGGGCTTTTTTTTTTTTGAGAATTTGTTCCGATCCTTATCTGATAGCTGTCCTATAGGACTAGAAGGGTGGATATTCTGGTATTTTCCTAAACTATAATGACAAAAATACGGCAAATAATTCTAACACACAAAATAACAGCTTTTTTTTTTTTAATGGGAGTTTTAGCTATTCCTAAATATAATCACTACCAGCTTTTAAAAATTTTAAGATGAAAAATGACATGTTAAAACTCTCTGTGTTTCTGTCTGTCTGTCTGCCTCCTACTTTGTAGCCTATAAATGCCCTCGGGTTCATATGATAAACTACTTGTTTGATAATATCTTCAAGTTTTGTGTTCCCTGCAATTATGTCCCAGGAATTACAGTTCGTGCCCCTAGTTACATGTGAATGCCTGCTCCCTAGCTGCTGCTGCAGATCCTGTATTACCTGAAAGGTTAAAATATGGAGGTGAGCACATGAAAAAGGCGTCCAGAAAATGCACATGACAGGAAAAAAACGGAATTCAGCGACAGAGGGGAAATACCATAGATAAAATGATAAGGCAGGGAGATAAAGCATGACAAGAGCATGATAGTTTGCATATGTAATGAGAATTGAATTTGTGGTTTTTAAATTGCTGTTTAAATACATATTTGCATGTTTATCAGAAATCTCATTTGCTTAAGTAAAACTGCCCTATATGCATTTTTAAATGCGTGTATAGCTCTGATTTCGTTGAACGGAGGAGTCAGATCCAGTTACACAGATGCCCGTGTGTGATATTATTTTGAGCGTGTGTGTCTCAATGCCAGGATCCTCGGATGGGCTCCGTTAAGGGCAGGTTCCTGCTTTCCCTGAGGTCAGTGGAGAAGCGTCTGCTGGCTGCTCTCGGACCAAGAGTGGGTCCTGAGCTACTTGCAGGGAGGTGCCCAGGCTGCGCGTGCGTGGCCCGGAGCCTCCCAGAGCTCTGCTCTTCCAGGCTGCCACCGAGTGCCACTTTGCAGGTTTCCGAACCCCTTTCTTGCAGTGTTTGGTACCTCAGCTCCCAAATCCAGGGCGCTGAGTCCTGTGTCCATGTTCCATGGACATTTGTTCTTTGTGAAAGACGCTGAGCGCCTGAGAGGCTCTGGGCACCTCGCAGGATCCCTAATGCTCTCCGGGAGCAGAGTCCCACCTGGAAACCTCTGGAGAACAGGGATGAAGAAGGTGCTTCTGGATGGTGTGTGAGGTGTGGAGGCTCCTTCTCTGGAGGTCTTCCAAACCCACCTGCATGTGACCCTGTGCCACATGCTCCAGATGTCCCTGCTTGAGCAGGGAGCTTGGACTGGATGATCTCTAGAGGTCCCTTCCAACCTCAACCACCATCTGCGCGCACAGATCTTAGCCACATCACAGCATTCCTGGAAGAAAAACAATCCTTGAGGAGTTGCTTTTAAAATACACATTTTTCCCCTCTCTTTTTCAAAAAGCATATGGACATTTTTTGTTAACGTATATTTTTGGTTACAGAATCAAATGAAACGTACTTGCTGTTTTTTCACATCTGCAACCTCTTTAATCTATACATCTCTCTCGAATTCCCGATTTCTAATACACCGGTACTATGGAAAAGTCGTGTGTCTAATTTACATGTCCAAATTAGTTTCAACTTAGTTATATTGAATGATAATAGATTTCTTTTTCATATAATTAATGTTGTCTGCAAACGTAACGTGGATTAAATTTATCATTGTAAAGATCTTAAGATTTTAATATTTTTGCAGAGGCATAAATACAGTGTAGCTATAATTATTTCATTATGTATGTATAAAAATAGGATATGGGGAAAAGTGCATGCTTTCCTTCACTGATTACTCTTAATGTCTCCCAAATTTCCTGATTTACAATATTCTCCAAGGATGTAGATTTTTCTAATTGAAGTACAGTAATTTGCATAAGTTGAGACCTTGTGACACAGCTAATTGATATGTCATTACTGCATGTCTCGTACACGGTGGCTGCAGAGCAGGCTTAGCTCGAGGTGCGGGGGCTCTTTGCAGAGCCCCGCTCCCCAGCGCTGGGTTTCATCTCCTCCTCGCCTTTCCTCCCCCTTTCTTTATCCAGGCGAGGCAGAAATGGATCATGTAGTAATTGGTATAGTTCCTGTTCAAATGTACTCGTTAAAATAATGTTACTGTGTAAATGACAGGACAAGAAAAGTAAGAGCAAGTAAACAAAGAGAGGAAGAATAATGGCAGAGACAAGGACAAAGAAGATAAGGTTAAGATGGGGGGGAGCTAAATGTCAATAGTATCAGTGCTGTGTGTTTGAAAACCAAATTGTTCTGTTTTCTTTTACGCTAGTCAGTATAAACTTGTTAAACGGTCGCTGTGTCCAGGGATATTTTAAATGGCTTTGTTAAATTTGGAGGCACTGTATCCCTCAGCGGCAGGAGTAACGTGGCCAATAACGCGCCGTTACTCTGCCTGGGGCAGTGACTTTTTATGCTGGCGATATATTTATTTCTCCAGGTGGATACCCCAGGAGAACCGAATGCCTGCCGTTTTTCTTTGCAAACCAGGAAGGTGGCTCAGCCGTGTAGAAGGGGCTGAGGAGATGGTCATTTGGTTTTCCAGGGATCTGGTTGGAAGTACGGCCCATGGATAACGATCCTGTCAGCTCCGTAGGCAGCCGCGGGAGGTGCGCTGGGCCGCTGGGCTCCCTGCTCCTCCCGTGCCGCTCGCGTGCCTCGCTGTCACGGGAGACAGGAGAGCTCCCTGCAGCAGAGAACACGCTGCTACAGGCAGCAAAGATGAGCGGGGGGAGGCCCGGGGAGAACGAGGCTTTAGGGGTGATGCTGCTGTTTCTCTGGATCATCTCCACCTGGGGCAGCGTCTGAATGGGTGTCCACTAGTGGGATGAGTAACGTGGGGAATCCCGGTGCCCTGCTGCACATTCCCTGTCGTTCGTGGGATGGTTAACGTGGAGATCCCACAATCACAGAATGGTTGAGGTTGGAAGGGACCTCTAGAGATCATCCAGTCCAACCCCCTGCTCCAGCAGGGACACCCAGAGCACGGGGCGCAGAGCGGCATCCAGGTCTTCCAAACCTCCAGAGAAGGAGACTCCCCAGCCTCCCTGGGCAGCCCGTTCCAGGGCTCTGTCACCCTCACAGTGAAGACGTTCTTCCTCACATGGAGATGGAACCTCCCATGTTGCTACTTGTTCCCATTGCCCCTTTTCCTATCACTGGCCACCACTTAGAGCGTATCCCGGTGCCCTGCTGCGCATCCTGCTGCACATTCCCAGTCGCTCATGGGATGGTTAACATGGAGATCCCTGCTGCGCATTCCCAGCCCTTCTGGCTGCTTGCTTTCCTTCCTGCCCCCACAGTGTACATTAGGGCCAATGGATATTCCTTCTGCCCATGTTTTGGCCACCTGGCTTTGGCCAGGATTTTGCAGTGTGAGTTGCTTATGAGCTTTTCAATTTCTTATGTGCACTTTTCTTCTCCTTTTCTGTTTTGGGAGGTTAAGGTTGGGCATGAGAGCAGAAGATGTCACTGGAATGAAAGTTACTGAGGAAAACTATTGCATTTTCTTAAAAAGTGTGATCTCTTGGCAGGAGTTTCTTCTAAGGCAGCAATAAAAATAAATATAAAACGCTGTGCACATCTTTCAAAAGGCTTGTACACTAGAGGCTTCTAGCTTCAAGATACTTCCTGTTGAATCAAGCTCAAGAGACAGATATGAATTCTGAATCCTGGCTGGAAAGTGAACAGAATTCACTTTCCTATGAACTTGTATTTTGTTTTCCACTGAAAGGGTAAATAAAGGAGAAAACTGCCAAAGGTGAGTTGTGCCTGTACCTCTGAATCAGCAGTTCCAGTGTGCTGAGATCTCAGGCCAGTAAACTGGAGGTAGCTGCGGAAGATGAGAATGATGGTGCAGCAGCAACATGTGTGTTCTGCCCACGTTAGCGTTTAACTTGGCACATACTTTGCTGCAGCCCCAAACCTGGCTGAACTCTTCCCAAAGCAGCTGGGAAGCGGGCTGTTCTCCTGGCACAGGGACAGGAGCTCCACGACAAAAGCACCGTCGGGGGACTCTGGAAACCAAAGTTGTTAAAATCCTGAGGATTTTCATGTGGTGTTTTGTTTTGTGTGTATCTGGCTTTCTTTTAAACAAGTCCTAGTGAATTTTCTCATATAAGAATAGTTAAATAGTCAAAAACTTCCCTTTAATACTGTAGCCTGGCAGGAAGATTTGGTTATTTAGCAGAGCATTCACTTCACCTGCCTTTGAGGCAGTCGTCCCTGCTAAGGTCACTGAGTAAGCACTGTGGTCACTGCAGGGCATCTCCAGGATGTGATTTCTGCCATGAGCCCTTGGTACCAAGCTCAGA
The DNA here is from genome assembly GCA_032273925.1 of Rhynchotus rufescens. Taxonomy (NCBI): domain Eukaryota; kingdom Metazoa; phylum Chordata; class Aves; order Tinamiformes; family Tinamidae; genus Rhynchotus; species Rhynchotus rufescens. The sequence goes on along the minus strand of JAVCKT010020220.1, from coordinate 29,847 downwards.
TGTCACAAACCACCTAAGTCAGAAAATCAGCAAAATAACTGAGGAGGTTTTGCTGTGCTGCAAGAATAGCTTTCTGTGAAAATGAAACCTCGCACTGCTCTAAAAGTACAATATTTTGAAGCTCTTTCATTATTTTATTAAGTACAAATTGAACACCGAGAATAAAAAAAGGAAAAATCTGCAGTATTTTCAGTTATTCTTTCTGCTCTCTTTTAAATGGTTCCATTTTGTGATTAAATATTTTACTAGCAATCCGGCAAAAAAAGGTTGAATTTATGAATATTAAAATATAATCTGCTCTGTATAATTAATAACAATTAATATTAAGACATGTCTTGATTATTGTATTAAATGAGATGATTGATTTTGCACTGGAGAACATCTCGCCCTGGATAGTTTTAATTTTAACTACCCTGAGAAAAGGTGTTTAAAATGAAAATAACATGGCACTAAAGAAATATTTTATCAGTGCAAAACATTCCATGCATCAATAAATCGGTAATATAAACTATTAATTCTTAAAAAATAATAGGAAGTCTTTGGATGTTTTTACTTGGTTGCATTTCTCACTTTGCCACTTGCGCAGCCGTCAGATTTTACTGCCCTTGAAGCAGAGGAGCTGCCCGGGAGCACTGACTGTTACAGTGCAGCAGGGCCTGTGTGAGTGGGGCTAATTTCTGTGATTCTGGAACATTTCTGAAGGTCGCTCTGCAAATATGAGTGACCTGTGGGCCCTTTGTTTTGTTAAGAGGTTGGGAAGCAGGTTAACACCCCGGTCTTTCCATAGAGGAACTTGCTTTTGGCTTTTCCGTATCTTACTGTAGCATCCTCAGATCTGTTGTTAATTTTATTACAGTTTCCTTTCAACATAATTTCTCATTGGTGCAAAAAAAGAAAGAGTTTTTGGAAGATGAGAGACAGAGAGACTGTTGCATAAGTAAAAAATAACTATCAAAGAGAGGACTACGTCGTGCTACGTATAGAAGGGTCATGTAGAAACGTCAGCAGATCCTAAGAAGGGCATTGCAGGTTCTTCTGTCTCCTAGCTAATGCTTCCATCCTCTGAGACCAAAATACCTTGTAAGCTGCCCAGCTGGAAACCCTTTGCACGTCATGGAAGTGCGGCTCCTTCTGGGCTGTTCTCTCCTCGCTGCGTGTCTTGGCAGGTCTCTTGGAAGGGACAGGGTGAACTTCTTCAAGCGAGACTTCAAAGGAGTTTTAATAGGGCAGGACATAATCACCTGAGCTCAAATTTTGCCAGGACACAAGTTAAAGTTCCCACTCTTTCGAGTCTTCTGTTAAAACCACTAGCCTAGCTAGAATCCTGATGCTCCAGAAGTCAGTGAGAGTTTTACCCTGGATTTTACACAGTGAGGCACCTTCAACCTCATCTAAATCAAGCTTGAACTTGCAATCCTTGACTGTGCAAAGCTGCTGGTGTCCTCAAGGTGAGTTATGTATTAGATTGAAGTATGTGCACTTAGTGGCTCTCCAAGTAAGGATGAAGAGCAGTTAGCTTAGGGCTTGCAAAGGCTCAGGAGCGATCCCGGGAAGGCAGAGCAGCTGAAAGCACCGGGGCAGTTTTTCTGCTGGGGAGCTTTTCGGCCCGGCTGTCAAAGGCAGAATGAAATCCAGTGGCTGGAATTGGAAGTTTCACACACCCAACACCACACCAGTTCCAGGCTGGGAGGGTTATTGAACATTGGAGCACTTTATGATGAGGTGGCCCTTGTCATTGCTGGCATCCTTTGAGGTTAACTTGAATGTCCTTTGGAAAGGAGTTACCCTACTTTGCTGCAGACGTTCTGTGGCTCTTCCTGGTGACAGTGAGAAAGGAGAGGGTATTTTTCTTTAGATCTGTGCTCAGTGCACATCTTACAGCTCTGCCTTTGGAAGGCCATGGAGAGAACTGGATTGTCTCCATAGCTTTTAACACTTGAATTGTACTTGCAGCCCCCCATTAGGAAGGTGGTTATCATCAAATCTCCTGCTTCAGAACTTCAGCAAGGCACCTGCAAGGAGCAGGAAGCGTTTTCTCTTTTCTTTTATTCCTCAGGACAGTATTGCCTTGATTTGTTTCTTGTTTAAAACACAGAATTTTCCACCCTGAGAGGTGAGGCTGTAAAGCAGTGGGCACCAAAGTGTGTTCCTGAGATGAATTCCTTGTGTTGTGCTCACATGGACATGGTCTTGGGGTAGGCAATCTCTCAGGTCAGAGAGATGTGAATGGCCTTTTCTGAGTGGGTTTTTTTTTTTTCTGCTATTGGATTCTTACCTGATTTCCTCCCATTTTTTAGGATCTTTGGTATTTGATGGAGTTCTAGTTTCTTTTTTTCCTCTCTCTCTCTGTATTAAGTGTCCAAATCTGGTCATCTGAGAACTGAAGTACTGTAATTTAACTGGAACTTTGGATTTAATGTAGAGTATCTGTGTGAAATGCAATAGCCTGTGAGGTAACTGGTATCACTTGGCAAAATCTAATAGCCTCTTCTGCCTAGAAACTATGAAAACTATCTCCTTTCACTTTTATTGCCAGAAATTTTGATGAACAGATTTCAGTCTAATCTCTCACAAAGGGTTGTGTGACACTTAAGTCTTTGTGCTCTTCTGTCATCAAGTACGTGCATTATTAAGTGGTCTGTGGGCATAAATCTTGTAATTGCTCTTGCAGAAAGGGCATACCCCCAAAATATTTCTTGTGTGTTTAAGCACAAGCTCTGTGCACATGTACATAAGCACAAAACTTCTGCAAGATGACTCAATGCAGAAGTAACTGAAAAGATTGAGAGCCTTTCAAGGGAGAAGTAGATTATAGGGAAACAATGGTCAATACCTGAGTCTTTTATGATGTATCTACAAATATGAATCATCAGCTTCAACACTTATGGTATAAAGACGAACACTGTTGTCTTTTGATCCCTCCTGGTATGTTTTTAATGTTGTTGTTTGGAGGTTAAGGAGTCAAAGCTCAAAGGATAAGAGGAAGGTGTCTGCTACAAGGGAGCATCATTAGGGGCTTAGCCACCTTTTAAGTTGCTAATGGCTGTTCTGTCTGTCCCTCCTGAACGAAATAATGAGGTCCTTGCTTATTCTTGTGTATATATATGTGTGTTTGTGTATATATATGAACTAATTCTTACTAAATGTTTCTTTTTTATTTTCCTGAAAGCTAATATTCCTAGTGCTTATTTCAGGATTACAAAAATCCTGGAAAATCTGACAGTAATATGTCAACGACTATAAAATGCACAAACAGGTCCTTATTGAAAACTGTGTTTTTCTAATTTCTTGATTGTGTTTAAAATCATTTATTTTTATTAACTAACAAACTTGCTTTGTTGGGCAGTTCATTAGCTGTGGAAAGATTTTATTATTTGCAGCAAAAGTCTATAATAAAATTCTAGCAGTACCATTTAGAGCTGATTTTTTCCATAAAACATTATGTGTCAGGTAAAGAGTCGGAATGTAAATGTCTTTAGGCAGGCTTCATTACAGAGTGGAAAACATGCAATTTTGATTAGGAATGAAAAATAAAGAACACTTCTGACACTAATATAATCTCTTACTCCAACTCGGCTTGTACCAAACCCTTAGGATTGTTCATTTTTAGATGCAATCCTGACCAGTGCAATCCTGAGTGCAGTCTGCAATACTCAATATAGTGCAGGCACACAGGGCTGAATGTAGATCTTGCTCAGCCATAAAGCTTAACCACAAGCTGATTTTAGCATGTGCCCAGTAAAATGGCAGTAGAGCAGAGATCTTCCTCTAGGGAATAGGTGTATAAACTGTTAATTCATAGTTAGACTAGTTAGTAAGTTAATTCATAGTGTAGACTGGACCATTTCATGGTAAGGATCAGTTTTCATGGTAAGGATCAGGTACAGACAGGTACCAAGATGAGCCTACTGATCCTCTGCTCCCCAGTGCTTGAATTGGGGATCTGAATTGGGGATTACTTGGAATTACAAGTAATAGCTATATCTTACAAGTTTCCTAAACAAGCCCTGTGTTCCTGTACGAGTTCCTGTGTAACAAGCAAAAGAATAAATCCTTTCTACTCTCCAAGTACTTCCTTTGACTTAGGGGGAATCTCACATCCATAACATATATGCAATGACTTTTTCTGCTGATGTTTTTTAATGAGGATCTGACCAGCCTTTATGCAAACCTCGAAGAAATCCTTGATTCGGTATGAAATGCCCCTGTACTATCTAATGTCCTGGCAAGCGCAGCCAAAGGCCAGAGATGACATTTGTAGGAGATTTCAGCACATGACTGCCAGACCGAAAGCCGGGGTGAGGATAAACTGCCGAAATGTTTTTTCTCCTCCAGTTTCTGGTCTATGGTAGTAGTTGAGTATCCCAGAAGATAGAATAATTTGTTCTGTGCTCTTAGTTTCCTTCTTTGTGCAATTAAAGCTTAATCTTCTGTGTCGTATGTGGCAGACAGTTACTACTTAACAGTTTTAAGGATATTACCTTTTGCAGAAGGCGGGTCTGGGGCACCCAGCTAAGATGGCTTTCTGAAGCCATTGGGCACTACTTCCAGGAGAATCCTGGCGCTGGGAGAGGCAGGAGAGGAGCCCAGGAGTTGGCCCTTAAGCCTCTGCTCACTTTTAGTGCTCTTCCTCCATGCACTATGTGGGTCTCTATGTAAAATACGAAGTGCTCCAGTAGAAGGTTGAAAACCTTGCTGATGCTCCTACACAAAAGCTGTTGAGTGAAAGGGCTTAAAAAGCTGCTTGCAAAATTTGCTTTGTGCCGCAAGGTGGCCATAAGTCTAGCTTGCCTGTCAGGAAAGAATTTTCTCCGGGAATTGAGCAACTTTGATTACTTGGTTTCTGAGTTGAACAGGTGTCAAAGATGCAGAGAAATGGGTCAGATTTAGAGTCTTTCCTACACCTCGTTTAAACCTGCCTCGTACCCCCCAGCTGGGTTTAAATCCACATTCTCAGCGTGTCACTGAACTTGGCCCGCTGGCTCTCTATAACCAATGAAAACAATAAAAGCAGCCTCCACAACCTCCACAGCACAACTCCAGTAAATCTGTCACCAGGTGTGATAACACTTTGGTTAAGGGTGTTGTGGATGGGCCAAGAAGCCTCCCAAGGAGACAGTCTAGATGGAATAACCCACTTCTTTCTCCCACCTTCCCATAATTACTTCATAGAGTAACCCAGATCCTTGGGATCCAATGCAGTCCACTGGGTAAACGGTATGTTTTCTAATTTCATTGCAACTCGGCAGTGAAGCTTGTGAAATAATAATATATATACTGAAGGCTCTATGGGGGACTGCAGTGAAGCAGTAGTTACTTCTCATAAAGTTTTTTAATAGGACGTGAGCTCCAGGATTCAAGGGAGAGAGCATTAATGTCCTTTTCGGAACATCGTGGAAAATAAATACTGTGCAGCACCAATCTCTTGGCAGTTTCAAAGAATGTCTAAAGAGGATCATTATGAGACCATTTATGATGGGAACATGATTCCACTGCAAGTCTTTGGAGTCTCTGCTGGGATGTTGTTCCTACTGCTTGAGATTAGGAGAGGAAAGCAATTTCAATAGCAGCCTATGGAGACCGTATGGCAATTACATTACTGACAGTATCAGTATGATTTTTAGTGTGAGTCTCTGGAGACCTTAACTTCTGACTGAAATGAAATGCATCGTGCCCATACAAATTATATTATTGTTTGAAATAAACCGGAATAAGTTAACGCTAAACAAGTTCTGAAATAATACGAGCACTCAAATCAATAGGCTTCGTGGCTGCTTAGCCGGGGAGCCCTAACCACAGCCTTGTGGTCGCCTGCCAGCTGCGGCTCCTCGCCCCACGCTGGCCTGGATTTGGGTATGGGCTGAGGTTTCTCTGCAGTCTGTAAGTGCCCAGGTGGGAAGATCTGTTTTTTTTTGTGCTTGAGGAGGTCACAGAAAGTTTAGGGCTCTCCAGGCAGGTGCCTTGGCTGAGCTGGGGGTCTGGGAAGCAAAGGAGGGCAAGGCTGTTAGCAGCGGCAGTGGATGGGAGAGGAGAGGAGAGGAGAGGAGAGAGGAAGGAGTTGGGGTTAAAAATCTGGCAGTGTGTGAGTGCTGCTTTTGCCTCGTGCAGTGCTAGAATGACGGCTGGTGAAAGCAGCCAGGCTCTAGCAGAGGTGGATGTCTGCTGAGCTTTGGGCAGTATTTTCCAGACTTTTCTATTCCGAGGCTGCACCGAGACTGTCCTTGCTGCTGCTCGGGTTTTGCAATGCCAGCTCCCTGTAAGGGTAGCACAGCACACCGTTTTTTCACTGAAGCAGTAGGTGACCAGCAAAACCAGATACCCTTGCAGGCTGGAAACTGAGCAAGGCCCCTCTGTCCACGAGCAAGCCAGGACCTTCGTTTCCTTTAATCATGCTACATGTGCCGGGCTGTTGTGGGAGAGCTGCAGCATTTCCAGCGCTGAAGGCACCTACTCCAACAGAGCCGGCGTAAAGTGCAGTGTTTGCATTTTATTGA
>JAVCKT010020220.1:10639-23253 GCA_032273925.1 Rhynchotus rufescens | reverse complement strand
TTTTATTGATTCTTACCTATTGATTCCAATGGGATGAACTGTCTGCGTAACAGAAATGAGACTGACAGCAAGACAGGAACTCGGGCATCAGAGACAGGCCAGGCCCTGCATGACAAGAACAAAATCATATAGACAAACGCCCCAGATATCTCCTCGCTTCGGTCTGGCAGGAGCCAAAGCAAAGGAGCAGTGTTCCTAGGGAGGGCTGCGATTTACTGAATGAAGTTTAGTTTGCATTTGATCACTTCTGCTGATACAACTGAGCAGGGCAAATATGTGAGCATTTCATGACACACTGCCCTGTGCCAGCTACATTTATGGTGCCGTTTTGTGTAATCTGGAGAGTGACAAGATGTAAATCCACATCTCCTTGTGTGCTAGATGGTACTTGCTCTGCGACTCAGACGTGGGAATGAATAGATATGCCACAGCCTGACTTCCCAGGTAGGAGGAAGATGTCTGAATATCCAAGATCTGTAATGAGTTTACACAATCTGTGTTTTTCTCAGTTTGTTATAATTAAATAATTTTAGTGGAAAGGCAAAGCACACACCGAAGAAAATGTGTTCAGTATGAATACTGATCTTGTTAAGGGTTTTTTTCTGCAGGAGTGTGTATGTGTGTATCTATCTATCTATCTATCTATCTATATATCTCAAATTTCCATTCTGTGGGATTCTTACAGGTTGGTTAAAAGTTTTTGCTCATGCATCCATGTATGTGGGGTAGAGATTAGATGATCCTGAATCACCCTTTGTGCCCTCCGAGTGCTTCAAAACCAGAAGTGTCCTGGTGGCATTGCCGGTCTGGAGGGACTTGCCAGGATCCAAGGGGCATTCCCATGTGTCATCTGCCACCGGTGGGAAGGGCCCGCTTCCGACCCTGAGCTGCAGCGGGTGAGGCCGGAGGGAGAGGCAGGTTCCCTCCTGGGCAGTGGCTTGGAACAAAGCTCTTCCTGCATCCTGGCAGAGCAAGGGGCTGAGCCAGGTCTTCTGGGATAAGGTGCCTGAGTCTGACTTCTAGCAGCCCTGGCCTTGACCTGGGAAAGCAGGGATATTGGGAAGCGCTGAGAGGAAAACACTGTGTGGTATCGCAAACTTCCCCCTCACTTTTGAAGGACTGGAGTGTTGTAGCATAAGCTGAGGAGCTTTCTTCCTCTCTGAGGAGCTGTTGGAAATCTAAGTGTAGGATTTGGTAGGTCCCGGATCAGAGGAGGAGAGCCCTGCCAAGCCGGTAGCTGATTCCCACGGCAGCCACGACCAGCAGCTGCCGCAGGCGACGGCTCCTTTCCCGGGCTCCTCACGGAATAAGGCTCGCCTGGACGTGGCTCTGTTCTCACCCTTGGCAGGTGCCCGTGATAACCACTGGGGCTGGCAAAGGGAAACCTTGAAAAATGACCCTGGCTTCACTTTCTGCCTTGTAATTAATTTTTGACCTCCAAATAAAAGTGGGCAACCAGCAGGACAATGGCTCTCTGTACAAGTCTACAGAACCCCCTTGTCCCCCGGCTCTGCCAAGGAGAGCCGCAGCAGGAGCTGTCAGCGCTGCTCCCATGCTCTGCTTTGCACTAGATTTGTAGCACTCTCCTGCTCTGCTCCGAGCTTCTCCCGCTGGGAATAATAAACCACCAGTGCTTCCAATGCCTTTATTTCCCCTTTTGCTCCTCATCTCTTGGCACAGATTTCCCCGCAGCTCTTTTCCTGGCTGCCAAATATGTCCTTTTATGTACATTTTGCAGGAACAGCAAGAGAGCTGTCCCTGCTCCCTGCCCCGCGTCGCCTGTCACAATCCACCTCTTCTGCCTCTTAAAGGACTAGCTCTTTCCACCAGATTTTGCACATGAAAGTGGATTTGATTGTAAAAAGAAGTGTAACTGGCTTTGCTGCCTGAAACAAAATGCACAAGTTTATAAAAAGAAAACAGAGCAGCAAAATGGCCATTTTCCTTGGAAAGGAAATAATTTTAACTGAGGGGCTATTACTAACCTAGGAAGTTAAAAACTTTGAATGATGATGTTCATCCCATCCTGCAAATGCATCTCTGCTTAAATTTATTGTATCCATTGCACAAGCACCAAGTTGTGGTCTCGCCCCTCTGTCTTTGAGAGGCTAAAAGCAAAAAAAAAGCTCGTATTTTTTCTCCTGCTTCTTTCCTGTCTTGTTGCCACAAGTGAACGTCAGAGGAGAGAACAATTAGCCAGCGTGGTCTACCCGGTGCATTACAGTGTATCATTGTCCACTTAGGAAGCAGTGGGAAACCTTTGTTAGCATCCAGCCGCAATTAGGGAGCGGGAGCCGCTGGGCCCTGCCCGGCTCCGAGTGGCTCCGGCTTCCCCGCGTGTCCCGCGCATCCCGCTGCGCTGGGCATTGCCCGCGTTCCCTTGCGCAGCCACAGCTGACACCGGCTGCTGCCGCTGGTTTAACTGGTTTCTTGTTGTTCAGCAGCTGCTGGTCGGGGCCCTTGAAGAAGGTGCCTAATGGAGAGGGAAGGTGGGACATGAGGGCTGAGGTAATGTTGGGGCTGGATGCGGCCCTCGGTGCCGGCTCCGGCACTGTATCCCGGCCAGGGAGGTGACATGGGGAGCCCCTGCCTGCGGGCAGCCCCTGTGCTCGTCCTCCACGCCGTGGGAATCCGGCCCTGGCTCCTGAGCCCAGGTACATTCAACCACCTATGTTCCTCAGGGCAACTCTCGGTGTCCAGGGAGGAGAAGGAGCCGTTCTCCTCCCTGCTGCCCCTTCAAAGTGGACTCTGTGGTTATGGCATCTTCCCCTTCCACAAGCAAGGGGTTTGAACAGAGCCTTTGGTGCCAGAGGGGCTCAGGCGTCCCCGCTGGCCCTCTCGGGAGGCTTCCTGGCCCAGCAGGTTGTGCTGCAGGGTGGGAAGCAGAGGGGCCGCCCCAGTTGGGCACGGGGAGGCCGGCGCTGCCGCCGGGGCTGTCCGGCTGCCCCGTGTGCCACCGTTAACAGAGCGTTTCCGTGAGCAGCGCGGGGAGGCTCAGCAGCCTCTGTGGGAAGCCCTGTCTTCGTGGGGCGCACCCAAGGTGTCCCTAAGGGGTGACCACCCTAAGGCGGGAGGCTGTGGGCTGCAGGAGCTCGCCGCCGTGTTTAGGCTGTTGGTAAAACATTTAGTCCATGAAAACTCTTCAAGGAGCTCTTGTTCCCACTTTGGTCTCAGTGGTGGCATCATTGAGGGATGGTGTCCGTTGTTCCTGGCTGCTGCTGAGAAGCTGTGGGTAACTTGTCCTGCAAGACATGTGCATAGCTGTCCTCAGCTCTAACCAGCAGCATGTTCCTCACAGAATCAATGATCTGATTGATTTTCAGCTATAAACTTAAGAGGTAATGTTCTCTCCAAGATTATATGTGTGACTCGGTATCCAAGGGTGAGATTTTGCCTGAGTAGTAGGACATCAATGTTAAGAATATGCAGTCTGAAAATACTGTTGCTTCTCAATTTCATATTTCTTGTCATCCTGCATAAATTTTGAATGATCTTAACTTTTAGGTATGGATTGTGGCTTTTTGCTTCAACTATTGAAAGAAGACAATAGGTCTGTTGTTAAGTTTAAATGGAAGATGCTATTAAGAGCTCAGACTTCTGATGTGGTTCTTTAAAAATCCCTCTGTAGATGGAAGAAGGTTTCTTCTAGTGGGAGCTCTGCATTATTTAGTAGATTTGCCTTGCAGGACAGATAATTTCAAGGCTTTACAACTGTGTAGAGGATCAAACATTTCTGTAGCCTGAATTAAAGCTAAGTAATCATCATTTCCACAAAATGTAGTGGTTTTCTGGACAGACTTTTCTTTCTTACCTTCTTGTCCCTGAGCAGATTCCTCTTCCTAAACCTCCTCTACTTGACACATTTTTTCTCTTGCAGTAGTGAGGCTTCGATCTGTTTCCCTAGTGAAGCGGTTCAGCCACCTCAAATAAAATTACAGTCTCAGTGAGTTGTTCCCCTGCCTCCTGTTGTGAGCAGCCAGGCATCTCCTCGCCAAGAGACTTGGCTCTCAGAAACCCGGAGAATCCCTTTCTCGGAGTCAAGAGAAGGGGGAGAAAAAGTTAATTTGACCATATGCTGTTCATATTCTTTGAAAGCTCATTAATGTCTCTTCTGTTGGTCAACCTGCTGGCACGCCATGCAAATTTAGAACTTTTTAGGCTTTGTCATCTATTTTTCTTTTGTTGGTTCTGTTACTGTCCTCTGTTCCCTCAGCTGAGCGGCACTTCTCCAGTACTTCTACAGCTTTCCTAAATGAGCACTGCACTCCTCAGTGCCTTTACTGGTCCCCTGGGTGGAGAGGTGCAGCTCCAACAGATATTGAAGAAATTATGTTATTTCAGGGGAAAAAAAAGTAAAGCTTCATGCTTTCTTTTAATCTCCATAGCCTAGTGGTGTATACTGAGCTGTTTGAAAGAGAATACTTGCAGCTAACAGAGAGGTTTCGTTTCTGTAGTGGCAGACAGTTTGGACAGTGGTGCATTTCCCCTCGCATTGCCTTCCGTGCAGTGCTGGATCCGAGGCAGTGCTGTTAGTGCTGGGGTGACGGCGGGCAGGCGCGATGGGAGCCGTGCCTCTGCGTGTGTCAGTGATGTATGAAGTGCAAAATCCTCACTTGCCCCGCGCGCAGGGAGGAGGGAGAGGATGCTTTGCTGCCAGGAGCTCCGCGCTCTCTTAGCAGAATTTCTAAGCTGAGAATCATTAAAAAATAAAAATAACAATACAGAAAAAGACAGCTGGAAAGCACTGCAGAACAAACAGGAAAACAGCTAAGTCCAAGTCCACCTAGCACTGCCTGTGGCTTCCTACCAAACTGCCAAGCACACGCGCTTGGTGTCTGACTTGATACTTTTTTTTTTTTTCCAGAGGAATTTTACCTCATATCAGCCATAGCACCTGGTTGCATCTGTCTATTTATCTTTTCTTTTAATTAAGAAATAATGTCAGTGGGATGAAAACGAAACTTGACAGGATGGAGATCTCCTACTGGATTGCAACAACAATGTGAAGGTGAAGCTGAGCTGTTTGTTTTTGAAAGCAAGACATCATCGTCTAGTCACAAGATCCTATTACCGTGAGCGAAGTGTTGATGTATTAATGGATGAAAAACGTATACCGGGAAGGGAGCAATGGGGGATCTGAGCAGACAGCCAGAAGCGAAGCTGCTCGCAGAGGCAGTGGCGTAAGGGGGCTGGAGGCTGACCACTGATCTTGGACAGCCTGTCCCAGCGGGCTCAGAGGGGTTTTTGTTCCAAGTTACTGACTCGAGAATTGCCGGAGCCTCCTGGTTAGTGGTGCTGGAGTCAGGTGCTTACTGCTCTGAATTCCCACTGCCTGCAGTGGGAGCTGGCAGTGGATGAGGAACACTCAACGTGATGCAATTCGGTGTTGCTTGGTGGAGCCAAATCCAGGAGGCAAAATAAGCACCTAAAAGGCCTCCAGGGTGGAATCTGGAATTGTTTATTAGGGATGCAAGCTTCTTGATACTGCCTGGGGAGGATTATTGGCTTCAGAACAGGACCCAAAAGGTGCCAGCCACCTGAGAAAATATCTACCCAAAGTTTGCATACTAAGCTGCTAAATGCAGACTTGCAGAAGAGAAAACTTCTGCAGTTACTTTACCTTTCAGCCTGTTTATTTGTGCCTGCAGAAGGAAAAAGGTCTTCATCCATTAAAGATCCATGGCCCTTTCCTCTGCCCTCGAGATGGGCTCCCCTTCAGCGCGGTTAAGCAGCGTGTTTGACCGGGGTGAGGAGGTTTCTTTGTGGTTTTTTGCTTGGTTTTGGTTTGTTTTTGCTTGTGGGGATTCAAACCAACACCAGCACCTCTGAAGAGAGTGTCAGGCTGTTCTCAGGGGAGCAGGTGGGGACAGAGCAGGAGATTTCCCACGTACTTCTCTTGCTGAACCCTGTGGCTGCCCAGAGCTTAGGCACAAGAAGGGCACGTGGCCCAAGGCGCCTGGAGAAGGGCAGAAGTCCGAGCCCCCAGGAAGGGAACCTGGTGTCCTGACTCCCAGGAATATGCCCGTATTTTTCATTTAAATCACTCTCGAATACAAGGAAGAATAAAGCATTTTGATCAGAGCTTGCGATGACCTATTTAACATTTAAACTGGTTGGCACTTATTTCAGCTCGTTTATGAGTCCTTAATGAGTTTAATGAGTTCTTTTGGATGTCAGCATTTACTACTAGTGTAGCTTTATGGCCCTGGATTCAGGAGATCAGAGTGACTGTTTTTGTGACCTTGGGCAAATCCCTGCCTGTGTTAGTGCCTCAGTTTCCCATAAATAGAATGATACAAGGCACCTTTCCTGGCTACTTGCACTGTGAACTGTATGGGACAGTTATTTTACTGTATTTATTGTTTGTGTAATACCCAGGATAGCGGGCACCTGGTTTTCAGTAGGGCCTCTAAATGATGCGATTTTAAAAATGAAAGATGATCATTGAGGAATGCAGCATAGCATGACAGGGACACACACATATATATGTACACTCTTGTCTTAAAGAAGATAGAAAAATAGCAGTGTCTATTAGTCAAAGTAATGCAGTCCCAGGACAGCACAGCAATTATTTCATTTGTATTACTCAGCCTGTATGAGAACCCATACCTGCCTTCCAGATTTTCAAACAGATAAGCAATTTTTTAATTGATGCTTAGCCTGAATATATCTAATGTCAGCCAACTGTTGTTAATAGGAGCTATTATAACATAAAAGTGCTGATATTTTAAATGTAGTTGGTCAATCCCAGCAGGACTATACATCCAGGCCTCTTCTACAAGGTTGTATTAGTCATTTGTCACTGGTGCTGAATTTATGTTGTCAGATCCATGCCAGCTATCGAAACTTGACAACTAATTCTGGATAAGAAGGATTGGAATTGATAAACCTTCTTTTATTTTGGGGGGAAAAATGGGAAGTGGCTGCTAGTTCAAATAGAGTCTCTTATCTAGTATGGCACGATGGCATTTAATGAAAAACATTCAAACAAATCTACTCTTGGATTGCCCTGAAGATAGAGAGTTGTGGAGTTGGATGCAATTCAAATAAGTAGTTCTTTATTTTGCATAACTTTGGGGCACGCCGAGACGTTTCATCAGCGCCTGATGTCGGAAACTTGAGCAGCTTCCACCTGGACGTGCCCGCGCTCCTGCCCGCCGGGAGGGCGCTGAGAAAGCGCCGTGTGTTGGGTGCCCTCGGAACGCGTCAGCAGTGACACCTCGAATAGTTACACCTGAAACACGCTGAGATTGAAGGGAGTTTTTCTCTGTAGGAGAAGTGTTACCGTGGGCTTTCACACCGAGCTCCACGCTGAGGATGCCTTGGATTTTATGCAGCAGCTATAGGTCTTCTCATGGTTTTCCCGCTGCGTTTCCCCCTCAGAAGGGTCCCCCAGATGCCGAGAAGGCGGCGGGCGCTGCTGGGCGAGAGAGGAGAACTCAGCTCCTGGGATGGCCTTCAGCTAGGGGGGTCTCCTGGGGGTGGCTGGCGCGTCGCGTCCTTCAGCCAGTTGGTCCTTGGCTGTGTGAGACCTGCCTGGGGTTTGGCCAGGGGCCCGTTCCCACAAACGCCCCCGGTTGGGCTGCGTCTTTTGGGGGCTCGGGGAGAGGTGCTGCTGTGTCCCTCCACGCTGCCCCTGCCCTCGCCTTCGCTTACCACATTGCGAGTGAGAAGATGCTAGCGAAATGTTTGCTGCCCAGAGGTTCCCAAGTTCTTTTGCTTGATTTCTATTTTTGGACTGGCTTCCTTTGCTTTTTTTTCCGTAGTGTTAAATTTTGCTAAATTTCTGCCCGGAGGAAATCTTTATAGCTCAATTTTAAAGCCTTTGCCATTGAGGATTTATCCTGGGAATGACACAACCCAACGAGAGCAGCACAAATGGCACAGTGCTGAAATAAAAGGTTATCAAGACTATAATTTATTTGTTTAGTCCACTTGGAGTACAAAAGATGCCTCTTATCTCTTCAGCTCCCTCAGTGTGTTGCAGCTCGGTGGCTGCTTTCAGACTGTCTGGCTTTCTCTGTCAGTCATTTTCTCCACAGAAACATTTTTTGGCAAGTGCAATTAAAGAGCCGTTTCCTGATATTCCCTCCTCCTGCCCCCATCCTTTCCCCGCTGCTCGAAATCCCAGCCTGGGCGCAGGTTGTTTTATACTTTCTCATCCAGGTGACGCAGAGGTGACAAAGGGTAATGAACTCCCTTCATATCTCGTTATAGGAGAAAAAGACTGAAATAGCAAAGTGGCAGGCTTGATCTCCAGCAGTTAGGACCGAGAGAGGCTGTTTGTGAAACCCACTTAAAATATGATTCCGTGTTCTCATACACATTTTGAATTTACAGGGAATTGACTCACGCCATTTGTTCAAAACCAAGGAAATGCACGTGAGCTCACCGCGCTATAATAATGTGCTGGGCAGTTTTGGGGAGGGAGGGAGGCTGCTTTTCCGGAGCCCTTTGTGCTGGGCTGAGCGAAGGGCGGTGATGAGAGGAGCGGCGCTTGCTGCCCAAGCAGCCCCCATTCCCGGCTGGCACCTCTCTTGGCTTAGCACGGCATCCTCCTCGGTGCTCCTGCAGGATGAGTCCTTCCAATTAGATATGGAAGGTGACTGAAGGGCTGGAGGGAGCAACATGAGCCATAAAGTGGAAGCTTGAGCACCTGGAGCTGTGTTGACCTGAAGGGCTGTGGGCATGTGATGTTGCAGTGGTGGGGACGGGGCCCAGGGCCCTGGCACAGGCCAAGCAGCAGCCTTTGGTGACAGAGAGTCTGCCCTATGGGAGCACTCACATGGGAGCCCTCTGGGAAGTACAGACTTCTGTGGGAGCAAGAGTGGAAAGGGGATTTGGAGGGCAAGGAATGCAGAATTTGGCTTGGACAAGGAGCTTGGTGATTAATGTGGAGCTTTGTGACAAATGGATATTTGAAAGAATTGGGAAAAAAAGAGCCCCGGGCAGGTCACCTTTGGCTGTGTGGAGGGCTGGCAGCTGGGAGGGACCGAAAGGGAGGGTCTGGTCGGCGGTTTGCAGCTCGGCCCGTGCTGCGGGTGCCAGAAGAAAGGACGCCTGGGTGCCCAGCCATCCTGCTGCGTGCAAAAAAATGAGGAAGCAATTTGAAATGGTGTCTGTCCCTTGGGACTTGGTCTTGGCCTTCTTGAATTAAATTGGAAAAAAAATAATTGTTCAGGGGTGTTGGGGGGAATGGACAGGAGGCAGCAGCGACGTTGGCAGAGCAGGCGGGCTCTGCTTAGGCACTTGTGTGAGCAGTGGCACGTGCAGGCACACGCTTGCAAACATCTTCCTCCTACAGACATCTGTAAAATTCCTTCTCTGCTTTGGAATAGACCCTTTTATCTCACGGGCCATCTTACATTTTAAAAATCTTTCCTTATGGCCTCCCAGCATTTATTTTTCCTCTGGGGTAACTTTACAACCCCAGTTGTAAACAGGGCAGTCCCTCAAAGAGGGACAAAGAGGACAACCAAACATTTTCTATTTGGTTGTTGCTCTGTGCACGTTAATAACAATTAGCTCAAATTGGAAACTTCCACTGAAAAGGGCCCCTCCTGACCCCCTCTCATCCCTGCGTGACTTATTTTTCCAACAGAGTGACAAATGCATCTGGTTAAAAAAGGGTAGCTGAGTAATGTGGAGTACAATTATATCTCAGCACTCTCCCATATTTTTTTCTTAAAGAAATTGCAAACCTTGATGCACACAAACCAACGTACACAGAGAGGGGAAAAAAAACACACAAAAATACCCATTTCTTCTGGAAACATATGTTGGCTCCTAACTAGTTTCTACTAGAAATATCTGGGCAACTAGAAAGTAATAGAAAACCTTGATTTGGTTGTTTTGATGAGCACATCAATCGTTCTATGTTCCTTCACATTTTAAACAGTTTGGGATTTTTGTCTGCTTTGAGGATGTTGTGAGGATTACAGGGCTAGCCCATGAGTGCTGCTGTGGTCATCTGGAAATAGATAGTACAATAACGGCTGTCGTTTCTGCCACTAGAATAGTTGGCCTCTCTCCTTCCAGCCCAGTGTTTGGAGACCTCTGCTTGCTGGGTAGAAGATGCTTTTTAGCCTATGAATGTATTTATTGCAAGCTTCAGGAGGATGATTTAAAATTTACAGCAGAAAGAGGCTGGAATTCCCCCGTGTAGTGAAACGGCGCTGCGTGGGGCTGCTGCGGAGTGTAAACCTGGCTGCCTCCATCTGCCTCTTAAGGACTGCGGTCCTGTCGCTTCCAATCTGCACGCTACGCTTGGATTTCTGGCTCTTCCCTCCAACCTGTATTTTCACATTGACAACAGCCTGACCAAGCTTCTGAACTTTTCCGCTGCGGATGTAGCTGCAAAGAGACCCTGCTTGCGTGGGTTTTATCCCCGCGGAATCAGAAGGGCAGCTGCGTTTGCCCGTTTCCCCGTGCCCTTTGGTCTGCGTGTGCTCCGTAACCCACTGCCCCGGACGCGCCAGCTCTGCCTCGGGGCCCGAGGCTGAGGCTCTGCTTTGCACATCCTCGGCATCCGGCCACATTCCTCTCTCCTTCCACCTCTAACAGAACGTTCAGGTGGAAAAAAGAATTCCTTGCCCAGGGAATCTGGGAACATAGAGCAGCACTAGATGGAAGTTAAATGGCTTGATTTGGAGGCCCCTAATGCTGGTGGAAGCGTTTCCTGCCTCCCCGGTGCGGGAAGGTCGCTGCGTCTGCGCTTTGGGGGAGCAGCGGGTGCCTGTGCACAAAGGTGCCACTTTGCCCCCGTTCTGCACTTGGTGTAAACGTGACTTTCCCCATCACCTGAAACACAGAAAGTGGCTCCAGGACAGCGAGTGCACACGCTCTTCTTTCTTCCCATGTTCTCGTATGGCTCTAGGGTCTTACACAACATTTTTATGCACACATTTGAGAAATACTAACATGTAGATGTGGAGGTACAAGTAATTACAGCCTAATCCTGTGAGCCAGGCAATCAGAAGGACCCTAAGGCCCCAGCTTGCTTTCCCTGCCTCTGCACTCCCCTATATCAAATGCAAACACTGGAGAGAGGACGCGGATCAGACCTGTGCAGGTGAGGGCAACACTTCTGAGATCCTTCTGCGAAGGATACTGTGCAAAAACCTGGGTTATTTTAATGTCCTTTAATATCTGGCAGTATCAAAGGCAATCAGAACTCAGAGAGCTCTGATACATAGATATTAGGAACTAAAATATTCTTTGTGATTTCAAATCCTCTGCAGTCACTCATTCTGTAGCAATGCATGTAGACAAAATAAGCAGGGTTCTCCTTCATAAAAAATGCTCTCAGGTCCTGGAAGAATGAGGGCTGTGCAATTGCCTGCATAATATTGTGCGTCAAGATCCATCTCCTTTCCACTCTGCAAGTGGCAGATATTTCCTTTCCCCATGCAACGACTAAAGTCTTTACCACCCTTCTACATTTGCTTTCCATCACCTGAATCCAGGCTGGTTTTGCTGACACTGGTGTTTTAAAGTATTTTTCTAAGTTATTCTAAATGCAAAAGTGCATATTGATTTTTAACATATTATATCGTCATTTTTCTGTTTTTATTAAAAAAAGAAAAGCAGCCCCAGCTTAACACATCCCACAGCTTGTATCCTGGGCTGAAAGCACTGCACATACAGCTATGATCACAGGGAAAAAATGCGTGTTGAAATGCGACGGGTTGGCACTACTAGATGAGTAGAAAATTAGCATGGTAACTGTTTTAGTGCTAAAAATACCTTCCCCGCTGTATTTCTTACCCTCTGATTGAAGATCAAATAACATTCTTGCATCTTGTTTGTACGGCTGATTTGTTGGGTATTTATCGATTTACGGATCATAATGCACCATTTTTTTTCCATCTAAAGTAAGGATATTCTGTAGCTGTCATGCCTTCCATGAGTTACTGATTTTCTATGATCTGTAAAACCGGTTTGTACCAATAGTTGCTAGTCCTCAACGTGTCTGAGGGGTTTCTTGAAAGATATTCGTTCTCTCTGCTAGGAATCAATGAATTACAACTGAGCGCCGGTATTGTGCTATTAGATTTTGTGCAAATCATGAAGAAATACATTTAGGAGCAGGTAAATTTCTATTGAATACATAAATGTCTTTGTATCTGTCTTATAACTTAACTGTACTTCATGGAAAAATAAAAATAGCAGATCTGATGGGGAAATAATGAGATATTTGTTCTCCTATCTAGGGCTGGTGCTGCTAGGAATGATGACACTGCTGGGGATCGTTTCCATCTCTGCTAGGAGGGAACTCTTCGGTCTTTTGCTGCAAGAGTTCGTGGTGGTCCTGGTTTGGGTCAAAAGTGCCCAAGATAAAGCAGTTTCCAGCAGCCATACTCCTCCCCTAAACCAGGGTTTTGCTGCATATAATGGACCCGTAGGTTGTGATTGCAAATTCCACACTTTATTTACCATTTTCTCTGTATACAAATAGAGACAGTGCTAATGTGGCCCTAAGGTATTTCTGTTCTTCTAATTCCTTTCTTCTTCTTTTTCTGTCCACGTGCTCAGCTGTGGACAAGCTGGAGAGGTTCCGTCACAGAGTCACAGAAGGGTTGAGGTTGGAAGGGACCTCTAGAGATCATCCAGTC
>JAVCKT010020220.1:0-10539 GCA_032273925.1 Rhynchotus rufescens | reverse complement strand
AACAACATAGTGGGTATGAAAACCAATAGACTGTTTGCTGATAGCAAAGTATGGGGCACAGGCTCTGTGGTCGCCATTCTCAGGTGCAGGTCTATAAATCCTAACACAACCAGGCTCGCTATTGTTTTTTTTTCCCTCCTGAACAAGTTTGTTGTTAGTCTGTATTTTAGGCCTATAATTAATGGCCATTTTTTGTCCCTATCTTTTAGGTACCAGAACTATTTTAAGCTTTGGAACGTGTTTGATTTGTGTCGGTAGGCGTGAACTGAGATTGCCTGAGAGAAAATGAAAGGTGACCAAAGCAAAGGGATCCAGCCAGTCTGGTGTCCCGTGTGCTGATTTGATCTGACTCCCTCAATTAGCCAGTGTACACACTGCACAGCTGAAACCTGCTGTGTGAGTGCCAGTGAGATAGGATTTTGGAAGCAGAGATGGGATGCAGTCCTTTAGTGATCTCCCATGCTTTGCTAGATTTTGTATGAGCAGCATTTGTTTCTACTGAGAGATGTGCAGATCAGAACTAGGGATTATATGTTGGGTTATTCTCGCACCTAACCTTATCCCTTCTGCAGGAACAGAGGGATTTAATTATAAAACTGCTTTCTGAGAGAGAAGAGCAAAAAGCCTCGCTTACTTCGCCTTTCAGAGCGCTGTGCCTATGTAGCTAACGCAGCCACTTACAAATTTCACCCACAAATGATGAGGAGGCAGGAGGCTGCGTGTGATTGAACTGGGTTAACTTTTCCAAGCCGCCTGTTCTTCGTTCCGGGCTTTATTACGCGTGCCTGGCTTTGCAGGAGCGCAGCCCTGCGCGTGTCAGCCGGAGCGCCGCTGCTGGGCACAGCCGCGCGCGCAACACGGGGCCGCTGCCCGGCTTGCTGCGCGGTGACAGCGGCGGCGGCTGCAGGAGGGAGGGCAGACCGGCCTCCGTGTCCCTGCCCCTGGAACCGCGCGCTTCCCTCGTCCGCGGGAGAGGCTCTTTGCCCCATACACCTTCCTGTTCTCTGCCTTGGTTTCCACCTCCAGAGAGGGGACGGTGAGAGGAGAATGGGACGTCTCTTCATTCCTGGTGCAGACAGTCCTGCTGCCCCGCGTTTAGGGTGCTCTTTTCAGCATTGTCCACACTTTTTGGGGACGAAATCCTATTTTTTAAGCAGAATCTTTCCCTCTCAAGCGTGATTTGTTGTAATTTAACTCTTTATTTTCCCATCTTTCTTAAACTACAGGCTGTTTTTTCTTCGCTTCTCATTCTGTCATCTTCACATTGCTGCAGTCAGTATTTTGTCTTCAGCCAACACAGTCAGAGCCAAGGCTCTGCCTGGAGGTTTTGCACGACGGTGGTCGGTCAGCAGCCCTGGGAGAGGCAGCCCAAGTGCGAGCTGAGGGGACCGTTCCCTCCTTGATGCCGTGCCCTGGTGGTACCGTAAGGAGCTTCCAGAGGAATTTCAGAGGGTTTTTTGGAGTGGCTCTGTTGTTGTATGTTCTAAAGGGTGAAGAAATAAAAACTGCTTTTTTTTTTTTTTCCTAGCAGAAGCTCTGCCTCCTCTTGGCACAATCAAAATTCAAATGCGTATTCTGTGGTATATTCACCAGAACAGCAGGTGACCATGGCCTCTGGGCTGGTCATGCTGTATGTGCCCATTAGATTTTGTTTTGAACATACTGCCATATTTACCCTTGAACTATCCCTAGATACTCCTGAAGATGCCCGTTTGAGTGTGTGAGCAGGCTGTTTTGGAACTTCTTCATCTCTGTGCAGCTCTCAAGGGAACAAGCAGGGAACTGCTCCTCCCAAGTGTGGCCACTCCATAAATGTTTGCAGGACCAGGAGCTTCATTTCCAGGGCTGAGAGTCTGTTTCTTCCTTTCTTTTTCATCTTCACATCTGCTTTCCATTCCCAGCTCCCCTTCTTGCCCCCTGCACATAGAGGACCAGTGGTGGTCGGCACGGGGCAGGTTTGAAGAGCAAAGCTCCTCACGTCCAAGGTAACTTCATGGACTTCTGCTTTCGGAAGGGCACCCGGTCTTGGCATGAGGAAAGCAGCTGACTTGACTTCTGCCACTTGAACCTGGGAAGAACTTTCTTTGGAAGACCTGCCATTGATAGAAAAATACAGGGGGAGAGATTAGGTGGCGCAACTACCACGTTGTGGGCACAAGTTGATGCTTCACAGGATGGCTTCTCTCATGCCTGCCCAGTGCCTCTTTCCTTGGTCTTGCCACCATGAAATAGTTCACCTGATTTTTCTTTCTTTCTTTTTTTTCTTTTCCCTTTTCCTGCGTTTTCAACCTCATCTCTGAAGCATGGACTCCTGTAACGTTAGGGCTGCTGTTTCGCGGTGGCTCCGCGGCGGCGCTCGAGCACAGGCCTCTTCCCGGGGCTCCGCTCATCCCGTCGCCCCGTTCCAGCGCCGCTGGATTCCTTGCGTGGGCCGGGTGCTCCGGGACGGCTGCTGGGCTGCTCCCACCCGCTTCCTGGGAGCCACCCTCACGTGCTGCTTCCTTTCAAGAAATCCAGCTCAGTGAACGTTCACTGCCTCGACCCGTCGCTGTTATTCTGCACTTCCACTTGGGCCTTTTCTGTGGTAAACTATAGAATAACGTCGAGTTTGAAGTGTATCACCACTGAATACATGCACAGGGACTCACTGCTGTCACGTTTTCATTGACAAGCAGTTCCTTGAGGTGTGACAGAGCAGGCCCTGCTTCCTCTTGCCACGCTCTCCGCTGATGCTCTGCGTTACCAAATTTAGTGCTTTGTGGCTTCCCAGCGAAGTGTGTGGGTTAGCTGTGCGGCTCCTTCCTTCACCGAGAATTCCCAAGTTCCTCCGTGGACGTTGAGGGATTCCCTTGGCACAGCTAGAGCCTCTATTCCGTGTTTGCCGCTGAGCCGCCGCCTTCCCACGTAAACAGGGAATCACAGAGTCACAGAAGGGTTGAGGTTGGAAGGGACCTCTAGAGATCATCCAGTCCAACCCCCTGCTCCAGCAGGGACACCCAAAGCGCAGGGCACAGGGTGGCATCCAGGAGGATTTGGAAGATCTCCAGGGAAGGAGACTCCCCAGCCTCCCTGGGCAGCCTGTGCCAGGGCTCTGTCACCCTCACAGTAACAAAGTTCTTCAGTGCTCCCAGTTCTGCTGGAGCCCTCAGCAGCTGCAGGAGGTGACGTGCAGCGGCCCTGCCTGACGTGCTGGGCTCTGCAGTGAGGCCGGGAAATCTCATCACACGAGTGATATCCCATGGTGCAGCTCTGCTCTCCTTGGGGCCCGCTGGCGCAGGAGCAACGGAAGGGCCCCCAGGGCACTGGGGAATCCCAAAACTTTGGGAGAGTTTCCGTGCAGCGTGTAGGCAGCCGTAGTGGGAAGCTCTGCCAGACTCCGCTAGTGCTGCTCGCTCAGTGCCCGCAGTCAGAGTTCAATTAGGTATTGCACCGAGCTGCTTGGGTTTATCTTCAAACAATGCTAAATCTGTGGAAAAGATGCTGACACTTGCTGCGGAGCAATCTGCAACTAAAACGTTGATGATTTTTATGACCTGACAAGACTATGGTTTTTAATTTAGCTGAAGAAGACACCTATGGCTAAGAGTGCGGGGTGTTCATCCTAAATGGCCTTAATAGGTTTTTTAATCTTAAATTCAGAAAGAGAGCTTTCTGGTGGATGCTTGTAAGATGCAGTAAACCAGCAAACTGAGATTAATGCGGAGTCCCAGCCTCTGTGTCCGTATGACTTCACTTCCAAGCTCTCCTGGTAACAGCAGAATTTTCCTCTAAATAAGCAAGCGTGATTAGCAAATAGCTCCTCCTGACATTGGATTTTTCCTTCTGTTCAGCGGTCATTTCAGGCAAGGAGTGAACCACATCATTCATTTCTTCTTTGAAGTGTCTCCGATTTTAGTGGAGCGTTTGTGGTCTCATATATTGTTTTGGAAGACAGTCTGCTGATTAATTAATTTTGAGACGTTTGAACACTTAAATCTCTCAGAGAGCTCAAAACTGGCTTTTTCCATCATATATTAATATGACAGGGTGTTTCATTTAAAGGATCTAGTGCTGACAGGCGCTCAGCTTAGAACCTGAGGAACCTTAAATACCCGAGGGGAGAATGTAGGGAGAAAGGATGGGGCCAAAGCCTTCTTGGTGGTGGCCAGTGACAGGACAAGGGGCAGTGGGTACAAGTAGAAATACAGGCAGTTCCATCTCCATGTGGGGAAGAACTTCTTCACTGTGAGGGTGACAGAGCCCCAGAACAGGCTGCCCAGGGAGGTTGTGGAGTCTCCTTCTCTGGAGGTCTTCAAACCCACCTGGATGCCGCCCTGTGCCCTGTGCTCTGGATGTTCCTGCTGGAGCAGGGGGCTGGACTGGATGATCTTTAGAGGTCCCTTCCAACCTCAACCATTCTGTGATTCTGCAGCCTCTCAAAACCAGGCCCCTGAGTTTGCCCTGTGTGCCAAGTGTTGCCCGACCAGGTGCCGATTCTCTCATGTTCCTCTGCCTCCCTGGTGCCCTTCCATCTTGAGCCCCTCAGAGCACCCCAGGCAGCCCACAGAATCCCTGCTTAATGATTTGCCTGCTGGTGAACTTGTCTCACACTTTTGCTATCTGGAATTTTACTCACTGTGCCTTGCAACCCCCTCGCTGCCTCTTGCTCCGCACAGATTACAGAAAAGCCTGCTCAGCAGCAGGAGCTCCCTTTCCTCGCACAAGCGTGTTGGTCACCCAGTGATGCTCTTGTTGCAGGTCGCTGGGTGCGTGCAGATGCCTGGGTCACATTTTCATCCTCAGTACTTGCACGTGCAGGTAAAACAGGTAAAACACCTCATTAATCAGCCAATTCTGTAGTCTGTACTGGTTTCTAATGAAGCTCTTGCTAGATTCCATCAATTTCTTCAATAATTCAAGGTCCTTATTGGGATTGCTAAGCTTCTCTATGGATGTCTTTCTAATAGATCACTGTCTCCCTTCCCATTCTTTCTAATGAAACAATAGGGCTCGATGACATGTGAGTTCGGGGGTACATATGACATGTACCTCGGGAGGGAGAAAAGGGAGCTGCCCTTTCTAAACGAGAGCATTCTGTATCCTGCTGCAGGCATTCAGGGACTTGGGTTCAGATGATGGGTTTCTGGTTTTTCCTCTTTTTTTCCTTTTTTTTTTCAAAATTTTTCCTCCTAGTTCCTCCTAAATCAAGATGTGGACAGGACAGCCCAGAGCACCAGACCTCTGCGGAAATGGCTTTGGTTCCTTCTGTCATATAGGCACTTGGGATGCAATATTTGGAGTTTAGGTCTCCCCACTAACATGCTAGGTTATATTATCATTCATTCAGCGTGTCGATGGGTATTTTACATAATATAACTAATTGGCAATAAAAGAATATTGGAATATAGAAATTGTCACAGAGTTCATTAGACACTAAGACACAGCAATAAAAATAGTCTTTTAACCTATTCTAAAAAATGTGCTATTATCCGAGCCACCTACTTTTCTAGAAGAACACAATTCCACTGAGTAAAAGCTATTACTCCATAAAGCCAGCAAGCACAACCTAGGACAAGTGACATATTTCCCTCAGCAGATCGGAGTGTACATCCAAGAACATAAAAAAGTGAAGAGATGCTGGACAGAGGCCATGTAGTACCTTGTAGGTTAAAAGAGCAATTTTAAAATCAATACTTTTGTTTAACTGGCAACCAAGGTGGTAGTTTCAGACTAGGGTGGAATATGTTAAGAGCGGTCCCTTTCGCGAGGAGCCGTTGCAGGTTCGCTGTACGGGAGTGCTCTGTCACGTTGCTTTGGACACGAGGAACGCCCGGGAATTGCAAGTGCAGCGCTGTGGATGTGACAAACGCATGCGGAATTATTTTGAATGCCCGGGGAGGCTGAAACGTCCCGAACTTGGGGATACCCCATAAGTGATAGACAGGCAGCTGCGGAATTTATAATGGATCATTTTCTAGAGGATGAGAAAGAGGCTTAAAATAATTCCTCTCCCTGCTGCAACTCTAATGCGCTCGCACTGGTAATTGAGAGCCTCTGCGTGGAGCGGGCGGTAGCAGTCACAGCAGATCTGCCGCGACCGCTGTGAGCGTTTGGGAAGGTGCAGCAGCTTTGCATGCACAAACACACACACAGTCACCTGTCCTTAAGAGGAAGCCCCCCCGGGAGGTTTGCAGGCCTTCATTTGCCCCTGCTAGCAATTGCTTTGTGCAAGGCCGTCTATGTGGCTCCCTGGCATCTCTGTGCAACGAGGCTCGTGCGGATTAACGTCCTCCCACGGCCGTTTCGGACGTCAGCAGCGAGGTGAGCGCAGTCTGCAGCGTCCCTGCTCACTGGGAAAGCGGAAACCCTCCCCTCAAAGGCAGAACGTGCCTCAGCAATAAGTGATGAAGGGTGGATTTCTAGATTAGAACTTTATATTATGAAAATTATCAGAAGAAACCTCAAATCCATCAGAGTACCTTTATCTAGAACAGTCCTCAAAAAAAGTAGTGGACAGACTCACTAAAATACTATGGATTTTAGTGCATGGAAGTGTCCTCTTCTCATTCTAGATCCCTGAAAAGCTTTTGAGTTTTGGCCATCGAGTTAAAGAACCCAGTTACTCCCTGATAATGATATACAATACCAAAAAAAAAAAAAAAATCCATGTATTGATCTCCTTAGAGTATAGCAAATTCAGAGTGATCCATCAAAACGCAGAAGCTAAATCAGCCAGCAGCTTAGTAACCCACAGGCTTTAGACAGAACTTGGTGTTTTACAATCTTACACCAAAGGACAAGTTTGTTTGTTTATTGCATGAGGCAACAAGTAGAAAAAAATCCTCACGATGCACTCCTTGCGGGAGATGGTGAGAGAGAGAGAGAAATGCAACGTTGCCAGTAAGAATTAGCAAAAATTAGATGAATTTGAGGGAGAATTTCTCACCCTTTATAATGGCATAGACCAGAAGATGAAGCACCAAAAACAGAACAACAACAAAGTTGATATGAAGTCACGTCACAGTTCATCTTCAGCACACAAGTTGCTGTTCTGAGCCTGGTGACTGGTGGGTGTTCACCAGGTTGCCTTCCAATAACTCGGTGCAGAGCAGAGAGGTCTGGGGCCTCCTCAGCCGCCGCTGAGGTGCCCCTGCTGCTGCCCCCGCGTTGCGTTCGGGGCCTGTCCTGCTGCCCTTGCCCTGTGAAGCTCCTGGGCCCTGGCGAGCCGACATCCCAACACTGCCTTGGAAGTTGGGCATCTAGGCAGACAAGGAGGGAAAAAACATATTTTCTGTTGCTTTAAGTGGGAGAACCGGTGGGAGAGGAAGGGAGCTAGTTAGCTAGTTCCCAGAGTTTAAAAAAAAAAAAAAAAAAAAAAGGTGGTATAAATAAAAATAAAAACAGAAATAAAAAAAAAAAAAAACAGTGTAAGTATGAAGGAGTTTGGAGCAATAATAGCAAGTGTCCAAAATGACAGTGGTGCCAGACAGAAAGTTTGTTTCCCACTAATAAAACTGCTCAAATCACTCTATGCTCCTGAAAGCCTGTCCCTATTTGTGTGTCATTTAGAGAAGCAAAACCGAGCAACATAAACTGTGGTAAAACATAGACTGCCAGAAAAAAAAAACAAGCAAAAAATGTCAAAGTATCTGCTTGACATACTAAAATAGTTTTGTTTTCTTGAAAATGCTTATTGGAAAATGCGTTACAAAACCTTGTAACAGCTGGAATATGGTGATCTAATTGCTGTTTCAATAGCACTGTGAACGTGCAAACATATTTCCTATGCAAAATGTCAAAAAGGCAGCAATCAAAGCGAGGTTTTAAGCTCCCAAACAAAGAAGCAATGAGCTGATTTGTAAACATTTATCTCTAAGGTTACTTTCAGAACCAGAGCAGAGCAACGCAGGTCTGGAGACAGTGCAGCAAACCCGGCACGATGCAGAGGCTACGGCCGGGCGGTCGCGCTGGAGCTGCCGCACGCGCCGCGTTGCAAACCACGGGTGAATCTTTGGTTTGAGCAAGGGGGGCAGCGTTCAGTGTCACAGCAGCGGGGTGCCCGCGGCAGCGGGTCCAGGGCACTGTTGGTGCCGGAGGTGGATATTGACCGAGGCGGCTCTGGGGCCGCCGCTCACAGCGTCTCCGGGTTCTGGGTGACCCTGCAGGGCCGTACGGCCAGTGCGGCTAACGGGCTCGGGGCCACTGCTTGCTCGGGTTGATTGTGTTGGGAAAGGACAGACTATACGTTAAAGGCACCGTTGAGTTCAGCTTGAGTTTCAGTGACCTAGTGCAGCAAGAGACTGTAAACTAGCAGCCAGGCGATGGCAAAAGGCCCGGCAGGTTGTGCTGTAGTGTGAGGACCCAGCCTAGGGTGCTGTAAGAACCTGCCTGCAGCGATGCCTTTCCTGGTGGCTGCTTCTGCAAAGTTCTGCCCGCATGATGATGCATTTTATGAGACAGACATTTGCTAGGTATTTGCTGAATGTTAGATTGATGCAATGCAGGAGTCGGGAAGGAGATTCCCCATTGTCCACTCCTGCTGATGGGCCTGACTGTTCTGTGGCCAGCTCTGCTGTAATTAGTGTAGTACCCCAGGAACAGCCCGAGTTACACGAGGATGCAGTCAGAAGTAGGCCAGGAAGGAGGAACCCGCCTGCTCTGCACCAAATTATGCCAATAGCATACAATGAAAATCCTCTTAAACACGTACTTGATAAAGAAATAAATCTATTTGAGGAATGAATTTGCTTTTCACCAAGGCCATTCATTTGTAAGATTCTTACTGTATTGTGCTTGCAAATAACATTTATTTCTGTAGTGTAAATATGCAAGAGTTCATTTTAATAAAAAGTAAGCCCTAAAATAAGATAAACCCCATGACTAGACTTGCATTGAAGATTTAAAGTGCATTCATCTGCTGTTTTTCTATATAAATATTCATTGGTTTAGTGCTCTCAGGTGTTGGAACTTTTAATCTGCATTCAGATGGAGGTACTTTAATCAGAGAGTTCATAAAAGTCTCTAACTTTTTTCATAAAAAATAGAGTACTAGATATAACAGAGTTGCAGAAACCTAAAAAAAGCAAAACTGCAGCTCTAGAAGGAGGAAAAAAAAAAAAAACGAGAGTAAACACCAAATGGCATTTTGTGCCGTAATATCAATATTCTATTAAAAATAAATCTCTCACTGTTAGACCGAAGAGTCTCAAACAACCTGTCACTTTGCTGCAGTCTTCAGAGATGACTGATAATGGGTAAAAAATCCCATAGCATCTGTTTACCATGTACTCACACAAACTGTTAGGAATGTTTTTAAATGTCAGCAGTAACGTATGCATGTATTAGCGATCACAGAGCGGCAGCCCAGCAAAGGCAGCAGCCAGCCGCACTGGGGGCGCCTGCTCTAGATCACAGAGGTCAAGTGATGGAGATGCAGGCCAAGGACTCTGTGAACCCTGTTGTTTTCCTTCTGAAAATGGGAATAAATGGTGCGGTCTGCGGCAGTGCCTGCGCACGGAGTGTGTGTGCTTTGAAACAGCTACGGGGGTGATGGTGAATCCTTCTGTTGCGGGAAGGTTGGTCCTCGCAGGCGCTGAGTTTGAGGCTGGGGATGTGTGTGGCGAGGGGGCCGTTTGCCTCAGGCGGGTACCCCGCTGAGCGAGGCCGCCGAAGCCCTTGCAGACCGAGCGCGCAGACTGAAGGCGCAGACTGAAGGCGCAGGCTAAACGCGCAGGCTAAACGCGCAGGCTACACGCACAGACGGAGCGCGCAGACGGAGCGCGCGCGCGTGCCGCAGCGCGGGCAGCTGCGCGTGACTCGGCAGTTCCGTGCGCGGTAACTGCTTCCAGAGGGAATGGGCTGCGCTGGCCTGGCAAAGTCAGTGTACAAAAGCCACTTTCCAAGCGGAAATTCAAAAATCTTTTTTTTTTTTCCAGTGTTATTCCATAATAGAAACATCTCTCTCTCCCTCTTTTTTTTTTTTCATAGTGTGTGCTGTTTTTTTCCGTTTTTTTCTCGGTTGCCACTGAGAAGATACGGTGTTGACTGTTAGTTCTGCAGTCAAAATGTGTGAGGGGATTGCTCTTTTTTTTTTTTTCCCCTCTATTTTTTTTGAAGCGACCACGAAAATACATTTCCCCAAATGCACGACGCCTGTTACTGTATTGATATTTGGAGCATGAGGTATTAAAGCGAGCAACAGTCGAAACAGACTGCAGAGAGGAACTAGTTCACGCCATGACTGCCTTCCTCGACCCTTCTGTGGCAGGCGGCTCTGGTCGTGCCCCGTCCCCGCGGGGCTGGGGACCCGGGGAGCCCCTGTGCTGGGGTGACGCCGCCAGGCGCCTGGTGTTGGTGCTGTGTTGCCTCGTGAGGCAGCGCCGCCATTTCAGCGCCTCCCCGGGCGGACATTTTGGAGCTGCCCACGGGCCCGTGCCCTGCACGGCACGTGGCCTTTAGCGAGCGCAGGGGCTCCGCGGAGAGCCCTTCGGAGCGGCTCCTGTCCTGACATTTCTTTTATGTAGCTACGGTCCGTGATGGCTGATCGGCAGTTTCCGTAGA
>JAVCKT010020219.1:0-12849 GCA_032273925.1 Rhynchotus rufescens | reverse complement strand
GGATAGATGGGAGAAAAAAGCTAAATATCTTGCCTAGATTTTCTCAGATCCTATTTTCTCTTTGGAAGGAATTATGTGCATTCCTGATGAGTGATAACTGATCTGTTCAAATTGGAGCTGATCATTATTAAACACAAAAATATTGATGAAAAATATTTACACGCCCGAGAAAACAACCAGCTCTCTCAGCTTTAGCACTTAGAGTGAGCTCCCCTTCTTCTGCAGCACATAAAGACTGCTAGGACAGAAACAACATACAGAAACACACACTAAAAGGGGGATAATTAGCTGAATGCACTGGATTTTAATTCTGACAGTCTCCTGACATTTCTCTATGAAAAATAGCTCCCCAAATCTGTGAATTTGTGGTATGAAAAAACACAAAGGTCTTAAAAATGTTTTCCATTACACACAATCCCTCATATTGCAGAAGGAGAAACTGGGACACAGAGATGTGTGGTGTCTTTCTCCCAATAGTAGCTTAAATTGTAATTTGGGGAATTACCCTCTCTCCTCAAACACTGCTCTGTGGGAAAAGATAGAGAACTGGGAGATCCCAGTTACCTGTAGAAACGAGACTTACACACCCTCCTGGGGGATCAAAACATGACACCAGGGCTAAAGATCCAAATAAAGGGGGAGAGAGATTTGAGCCACATAAGAAAGCCGATAAAAATCACATTTCCAGGTTCAGGAAAACATCGATAAAAAAGTTTTTAGCATGCCCTTGCAAAACCAAAATGAAGCTGAAAATGCATTTTTTTTTTTAATAAAGAGGCTAAGCAGTCACAAGTTACTACCTCGTAATGGAGACGACGAGCCTTGCTCATTGCCGGCAGGCTGGACTGTTTTCCACTGATGTTCCTGAACACTTGGAAGACCATAAAACACAGGAACAGAAAATACAGGCACAGGCAAATGCCCGCAACTATAATAAAGGCCATCTGAATAGTGTACGTTAAGAGAAACAGCATATCCGAAATGGAAATAATACAAAACACAATTCAGGTGATATCACCAAAACACATTGGTGATATCACCAAGATGACAACTGAACTTCTGGAGCACAGCAGTGATTAAAGACGGGCCGCGGCTCCCGCGAGCGCGGCAGCCCCGGCCTGCTCTCGGTGCTGATGCTCCCCGAGCACTCCGATTTCGGGAGGCTCCCGCGAGGGGCCGGGATGCAGCCCCGGGAAGGGAACCAAGGGCTCAGCTCCTGCCAGCCTGGCAGGGCACAGCGGTGCCAGCGGAGGCTCCTCAGCAGAACAGGGCAGCTCGAAGGAGCAGCTCCCGGCGCCGCTTCAGCACGAGCACCTGGGCGATGGAGGAGCTGCAGCAGCCCCTGCTCTGGGATCCCCCGCAGCTCCAGGGCGCTCCGTCCTCCTGTGCGTCTCCCCAGACCGCTCGAGGCAGCGCTTCCCTTCCCAGCCGCTTCTCCAGGAGCACATCCGCCGTTCCCAGCGCTACCGGCTGCCACCGCCGCTTCCCAACCCGCAGGCGCCTCCCGGAGCCCTTCCCGGAGCCCTTCCCGGAGCCCTGCCCTGCCGCGGGAGGAGGGTTTGCTCCCTGCCAGGGGGATCCGCAGGAAGGCAACCTGCCTTTCCCCCCGCAGCAGCAAGGGACCCAGGCCCAGCGCAAGGATACAGCCAGCTCCGTGCCCACCTCGGTGGTCCAGATGCTGTAGAAGGGGTTTTTCAGTTGCACTCCCCTGGCAAGGAAGAGAAAACACGGTGCTGTCACAGGGGCTGAAAGGCCCAGAGAGAAGCACTTCTGCCCTGCAGCCTGGAAAGAGCCACCCGACAAGAGCAGCCCTTGCCTTCCCTTCCAGACCAGAAAGGCCAGGGGAGAAGCATCTCTTTTTGATCTGAGGGACAGGACAGGCTGCTCTGACCTGCCAGAGAACTGCACAGCACTCGGTAGGATTGTTCTCTGTCACAGGGAAAGACTGCCCTGCTTGGTGGGTATCTGGTGCTTGCTGGTACCCTACTTGGTGGGTAAGCTGCTATCAGGGCCACACATTTGTGTGCATGTTGGTGCATTTCCCCATGGCTGCTCTGTGTGCCCATAGGGAAAGGTCCCCTTTTCGTGTCGGGCAGACACGCTGCTCCCAAGGCAGGGCTTCACCTACCTCTCACACATGTCAAAGATGAAGAGGCAGAAGGAGCCAACAGCGATGGGGCCAACCTGCTTCCAGTAGCCAGAGAGGCGATTCCGCTCATTCTGATCCTAATCGAAGCGTCAGGAGGTGAGAGGAGAGTAGGAGAAACCAAGAGCAGCACGTTAGCGTGTGACCATCTGCCCCAGAACACAGCCCCACAGCACTGTTCCCAACAGGCAGCAAGCAAAGAGAGGTTGCCCACATATTGCTGCAAGTGGGGATGGCAGCCGCTTTCCTTTCAGTGTCCTACCTACCATCATGTGCTCTCCGCAGAAGATGATCCAAAATGACAGGAGCATGGCATAGAAAATGCCTTGTCGAATGTCTCCAAAAAGTAACATCCAAGTCCAGTCAAATCCGATGGAGAACCACTCCACTGGGATGTTGATGAAGGTCATGGAAATTCCCAGAGCAAAGATGACCCTGGAGAAGCAGAAATATCCCCTCATTCCAGGTTGCAAGGAAGCGGTACAGAGCGATAGAGGCAGAGGAGCGACACGAGGAGCGAAGCAGCGCGGGACGGGTGGCAATGGGAGTGTTCCCAGGGCTGAAGGCAGCACCTTCCCTCCACCAAACCCTCTGGGATGAAGCCCTTAATGCAGCCATAGGCAAAAGCAGTCCCAGAGGAAGCAGCCGGGCCCACGTGTCCCCCAGGGTCACAAGGCTCGAGAGAGGCTGTGATTTTGTCACGAACCCCAGCTGGGGCTTCTTGTACGTGCTCCAAACGCCACCCAGCAGAGCCAGTACTCGGCGCTCGCCCCTACTCACTTCTCCAGCAGGACAGGAGCCCGTGTCATCAGTGTGATCCGTCGCCAATACCACACCATGATAATTAAGATGCTGGGGGTGAGGAAAGTTTTCATGGCAAACCACACTTTTGTAAAGCCTCCATTTTGATGGATACCCTAAAGAAAAACAAAGTTGACTGCAGCAGCTGTACACACTTTAGCATCATTATTCTTACACTTATTCTCATGCTCTCCTATGCTTTTCCTCCTGTACTTACGTGGGAGATAAGTACACTGCAACATCTAACACGCAAGCACATGTAGATGCAATCACATTTGCAAGACACTGTTTTTTCAACACAGGAAAGAGCAGCTGCCTACTCAGCTCCTGGACCAGCCACGCAGGCTTCAAAAAGTCCTGAAAACCAAACTGTGTAGCCTTACTCGGGAGCAGGAAGGTGGTCTGAGAGAGGCACTTCCGACCCAGCATGGAAAAAGCAGACCAAACCGTTCCCAAAGAGCAACAGGACAAACAGGGAGCTGGTCCCCACTGCTGGGAAGAGCATCAGCCCAACCAAGCTGCGTCCCCACACACCTGCCCTCCCGACACCCGCAGCCACCACAGCAAGTCGGCTGACGGTTCTGCGGACAGCGGCGGTGGTGGGAGGTGGTGTCACCAACAGGCCCCACAACCACCGCACCCGGGGTGTGCGGAGAGCAGGGAGCTGACGGACACCTCAGCGATGGAGCTGGGCCCCTCCAAACCCTACTGCTCCAAGGCCCTCCCTTGCCTTGCTCCTTAGCTCTTTAGCACGAGAGGCAGGATTCAGTGGAGAGGTCTCTGCCCATGTTGGACCACTGCAAAGAGGGAGGAGGGAAAAGGGGCCCTCGGGCACATGGGTCGAGCCTGGCTCTGCAGGGAGGCCTCCTCAGAGGGGAACACTCAAAGAGGAGACCCCTCGGACAAGAGGGATCCCTTGCCTCTCCGTGCAGCTCAGGAGAGCACACATCAGCACGATCACAGGCTGGAGAAGCCTGTGAAGAAGTGTTGGACCTTCCTTGTGGATCAAAGAGGTGGAGAACAAGAAAGGAGCCACAGGCTCTCTGCAATGCCAGTTCCAGCCTGAAGCACCCGCACCCCACCGAGCACAGTCACTCCTTGGAGCGGAGCAAGGAGCCCCAGCAGAGGCCAGGCAGGCACTTACCACGAGGCGGATGTCCTTTATTTCCCCAATGCCCACGTTGATGCCCTTCCTCTCGTTCACGGGCAGGCGGATGTTGATGAGGTAGTACTTGTGAGCCACACTTCCAATCTCCATGAAGGGAAGGAAGTCACAGTCATAGTGGCGCCCTTCCGAGTCCAGGGTCTAGGGAAGGACACAGAGCAGCAGCGGGTGGTGGTCAGCTTCCTTCACGCAACGGCACGGCCTTCGTCACGCGTTTCTGCAAGACCCCAACTCCGAACATAGCTGGGAACCTGACTTTTGGATCGTGGGTTTATTGCTTTGTTTATCTCTCGCGAGTCTAGAGATATGTATCAGCAGTCTGGGGGCTTCTTCCACAAGCTTTCTGATTGTTTTGGATCATTGCAATAATAACATTTGAACACAAGCAGATTTCTGTTTCAGGTTCCTAAATACACTGAAAACCACCCAAACCTTTCACAAAATGGTAGTCTAGCTTGGGATCCAAATTCCCCCTCATCAGGCACAACTTGAGACATGCGTGCAGCCCCCTCGCACACGTCTTGGTCTGGAGGTTCTAAGTCTTGTTCTCCCAGCAACATTCCCCTCTGCACCTTGCACCTAGCTAGTGTGTGGAGGGCCCCATGGAAGAACACAGGCGTTCCTCGAGGTGCAAGTGGTCTGCTGAAAGGGACTGCTTGCTGCAATGGGACAACAAGGCCCAGAGCTGAAAAACATGGCATGGGGAAGGCAATTCAGGCCAGGAACTACAGTCTGACTACAGTCTGTAGCACAAAAAAAAAAAAAAAACCCAAAAGCTTTATTTGACTAAGATATTTGGTTCTCACTGTGGGCTGTGGTCTATGCTCCTAATCCTTATGCCTTGAGGCATTAAGCAACTATTTCAAGCAGCTCTGATCCTGTTTCCCTCCGTTCTTTGACTGCTGGATAGTGTCCCTGGATAAGCTACTTTCCTTGCAGTTCTGTTCCTCTTTGCTCTTGGACCCATGCATTGGCCTCAGCCTCTTCTTCGTTACTGTCCTCATTCACACTCTAACTTCAGCCCTTTCCTTACATCACGAAACAGAACAAATGGCACGAGTTGCTCATCAGGTTTTCAAAGAATTTGATCCGAAATAAAGCTGACAAGTTTGAAAGTCACAGTGGAACAACTGAGTATTTGCGCTCCCACAGCTCCCCGCTTCCAGCACGGTCAGAACACCCTACCTTTGGTGAGCTGAAGGTGCACTTCAGCTTCCTGAGCTCTATTGCGTGTGCTATCTCTTTCCACTCCTCAAACATGTCATCACGGTATGCTAAGGACACATCCAGGGTAATTTCTGCGTTTTCTTCTGCAAGAAGAAGGAAACATCAAGCTTGTTAGGCAGAACAGGAATGGTACTGAGCACCCAAGAGGTTGAAGAGCCTCTAAATGCTGAAAGGGCCTGTGAAAGGGGCAAAGTTACAGCAAGAATGAAACCTTTGTGTTCCAGACAATACAGGTCAAACTAACTTTATTCAAAGCGTTGATCACCTCTCTAGTAGAGGAGTAAGAGCCTAATTTCTATGGGTCATAAAAGCCTGATATGTTGCTAACTTATAACCTACAGCTCGTGTCATGGTTGTAGGCAAAGGCCATCATTTATGCAGTGCAGAAGCTACAGTTCACATTGAAACCCAGGTGGTTGCAAAGACAGACACTAAACCAAGAAGCCATCCAGCACGCTCACCACCACACACTGCCAGGGAGACCAACACAAGCTTTCACTCACACCTTCTGCACTTAATAAATGGATATGCACTAGATCCTTCCTTTTCAGAAAGCAAGGTCAGTGTATCACAAAAATATGTTTTAAATTGACAT
This sequence comes from Rhynchotus rufescens, assembly GCA_032273925.1. Taxonomy (NCBI): domain Eukaryota; kingdom Metazoa; phylum Chordata; class Aves; order Tinamiformes; family Tinamidae; genus Rhynchotus; species Rhynchotus rufescens. The sequence goes on along the minus strand of JAVCKT010020219.1, from coordinate 6,915 downwards.
TGGATTTTTCTGTCAGCTGCATAAAAATAAAATGAAATAGATAAACTGTAAGTCTGTACATGGCTTGATGAACTGTATAAATGAAAAACTATGCAACTAATGGTAAGTTACTTAAATTAAAATGTAATTAAATGTGATAGTAAAAGTCGCCTAGCAGTGTAACCTTAGATTTTTCTTGATGGCTCAGTTGAACTCCCAGGCACCTACTAGGAAGAGCACTGTCCTGACCAAGTAAGTTCATTTCTTGCTCAGCCCAGCTGAGCCCCATCTATTTCACTGAACACCAAGCATTAAAACACACCCTGCATCTTGAATAAAAAGGCATTTGACAAAGATGTACTCTAAAAAGTGAGAATTTATGCGAAAGCAAAAGAGGTTCCCAGAGATCTTTTGGGATGGTGGAGACACTTCTGGGGAAACACTGAAATGCATCACTGAAAATAAAATCACGTCAGAAACAGCCTTTGGTAATCCCAGGTTCCCCGAGTAACAAGAAGTACTTCAAAGTTCCTTGCAGATAAACAGAGAGATAAGTAAAATGTAGCTGCGCTAGTCTCGATGGGAAAGGGAACGTCCTACAATTCCAGAGACGAGAGTCTCCACATGATGTTTTCTATGGGAAATCTCTAACATAAGTCATTCTACATAAGCTTGCTAGGAGGATTTTGTAGCCCCTCGCCAACACAGCCCATGAGTAACGCTCTTGCTTCCAGCACTATGGATTGCAATCACACAGGAGCATTTATACTCCTAGATCAGGCGACCACATACGAGTTAGCTCAACAGTTTGTTTGGAAATGAGTTTTTACATCAGTTCCACCAGTTGTTGTCAGGTCTTCAGGACAGAGCTCTTGCCATCACGGGCAAAGAGTCGACCCAGCCCTTCCCGGACATGTTTAGGGTGAGTATGAGGTGCAAATGCAACTGCTTTCAAACACTCGCCTTCTATGATATTTTTAAGAGGTCACTGCTGTAAGAAGAAAACAGGGTTAAAATAGACTTATTTAGACACCCTGAGGGACCAAGTCCATGAAATTAAGAGTTACAGTGCAAGTCTGCCAATCAGCAACACAAATGCTTTAGAAAACTAAAGCAAGTCTGTACCAGCTCTACCAGACACAAAATCCTCCCATTTACCAGGCACTGATCCAAGGGAAGGCTCTCAAAGAGGAAAACATTCCCCAAGAAACACACGCGTGCTGCAACCTAGCCTGTTCTCACAGCTCGCCAACCTCCTCCAGGTAGCTGTAGCCAGCAAAAAACTGTTGAACCCTTCGCTACGTGCTCCAGCGCTGACACGCCGTGCTGGTGCTGCCAATAGCTCACGCTTTGAAGCTGCCTGGAAGCGTGATGGGCAGGTTTGGATGCGGGACGTCCCAAGCTTCTCTGTGGCAAGTCCCTCACCACAGATTCCTTCTAGTCTGCAACATTAGATAACAAGAAACCGTGTCCTGTCGCTCTACAGATGCCTCGTTGGGCTTCCAGCACGGTCAGTGGAGCAAAGCGGAACGCCTGTAAGATGTCAGTGGCCATCGCTTTTCACCATGAACTTGTGTCTGAAAAATAACTACTCTCTCTCACAGCAAAATCCTGTATATGGAAACAGATTGCTAAGAAAAAGAGTATCTGACACAAGCAGTGATCTTGAAATTTGGCACCCTTGCTTCATTATTCTGAAAAAGATCCCATCTTCATAATTCCGAGGGGAAAATGTTCAATGTCTACAAGAAAACATAACAAATATATGGCGCTTGAGAGTCATACCCCATATATTTGTCATCTTTTTCAGTTATATTTTTGTTGGGGATATGTGGCAGCACACTCATCCAAAATGATGGGAAGGGGTGTGGATGGTCTCTGCGGTTTAGACTTGCTATTTATACAGTGCTTGGAGGTGGCTCTCTTACGCTTTAATGTGGACGAAACAAGATTCTTCAGAGCCTTTCTTTTGTACACACACTATCCAGATTGACAGCAGGTTCTTTTCTACAGCGGCCATTAGTTCAGTTTCTGTGAAACATGGAATTCTCCTTCTCAGATCTGCTTTTGAGAAGACCAGCAAAAAAAAAAGGGATAAGTGGGAACACAAGGTTAAACTTGGCCCCATTAAACAGAACTACAAATTTTATTTCAGAGGTCATAAAACCAACTGGAATGTTTGGGACTAAATCCAACAGAAACAGCTTTTATTATTTCATCTTTGTAATCCAAATGCTGCTGCTGCAATTGCCTATGAAAATCAGAAGGCCAAAGCTCTACTCCCAGATCCTCCCCAGCCCACGGAAATGTAATGTAGCCTGTGAATGTCTATTAATACTTATATTGGGAACCATCTCCCACTAAATTCCCTATACTGGGAACCATCTCCCACTTGATAGAACCATCTCCCATCCCAGATCATGGCAATGACCCAAGACTGTCAACATCCAGTGAATATTGCCGTGCTGCATTGATACCTGCTGCCAGACCCAGCCTGCTCCCATGGCAGGAATACTCCAGACCCGGCAGGCTGCTAGGTCCTCAGCAGATGTGTGACTTATCTGTGCATGCTAACATGATACATCTTCATGATATTGAGACAGAAGATATTAGATAGACAAGGAGAGGAGTCTAAGCACAGTCATGCTGTGCTTTTCAGGCGCAGTATTACTGCTGCTCAAGGCCTTTGCCTTCAACAATGTTATTTACCATCAAGGTAGAAGGTGAGAGGAGAGAACAGGAGGCTGCAGACTGGCCATTGAGCCAGGATCTGTTTCTGGTGAGAGAGAGCGGGAAAAGAGAGCTCTTGGGAGCCGCATGTGTCAGAAGAATAAAGATCACGAGTAAAGGGGCATAAAAACAAGTAGGTACGAACTTCAAAAAAGCAGTTTTCTTATGTGTATAAAATATTACAGCAGTCAAAGTCTAACAAGATTTTGGGTAGATGGCACAAACTAGATAACGATAATGAAGGAAACTGCTTTCTAATTTTATCTGTAGGAAAAAAAAAAGGGATAAACACACACACAAAAAAGCAATGACAGAGGGCAGAGTATTTTATATATTCAAGCTTGAGCCACAACAGAGCAGGGAAAGGTGGCAGACCGGTAAGGAAGGAATAGAAAAAGCTATATACCTATACTCAGCTCAGGAAAGTAATTATTTCCTTCCTCTGTGCCTGGTAATTAAGATTCTCCAGAACTGCCCAACAGGAAGAAGTGGAAATAGATAGACAGAAACCTCCTTCATATTCAGTATCAAAAGATGGAATAGTCCTTGCAGGAAACACCATCTCACACAGCCTGTGCAGAGCACCTCATCCTCACGGTGTTATCAAGATGAATCCTGCACAAAGTCACTGGCACTGAAAATGTTTTTGCCATTCAATCGTAATTCCTGTATTCAATAGAGCATTGTAAGTAATGCCTAGGTAATGTGCAGCCTGGTGAACCACCTCTCACCAGCAATGAGCTGCTGAGGGACATACCCTAACATTTAATTAAAGCACCACGACAAGGCTACAGTTTATTTTTATAACAATATTTTCTGAGGATGACCAGCTATCAGTCAAGATGATTTTGCTACAGTTTTGGACTTCTCTTCTTGGTTCACACTATAAAGCAGGTCACAGCTGTAAGAACCCAATACTCTGGCACTCTTTGGTACCCTTCACACTTGGAGCACTGTCATTGAAACTAAGGGAAAAAAGAAAATCAGTATCCAGGATCTTTTCCATATTCACTTTTAAGTGATATTAGCACTCAGTGACTTCACTCACATTACGACAGCCTAAAAATAGAGAAGTTGTTTAGGAAGATGCCCCTGTGCCAGCTGCATGCTAATACTGCCAGCCAAAGAAGTCTGTGCAAGCAAACAGAAAAAGAAAATAATTTGGATCATGTTTCTGTACTTTAGTGGCCTTCTTAAACCACAAACACACTACAGAGACAAATCCGTATAAATCTGAAGAGGAATATAAAGTGTTCAGCCATAAAATTGTATACAAGTCCTTCTGAAGGGCAAACTGAAGCCATTCTAACTTACTAACATTTCAAATTTGCTAGAAATAGAAAAAGAGGAAATGTTTTGTCAGAATGAGCAACTTTAAAGGCCGGCCACATTGCTCTGCCACCCCGTAAAGGAGGAGAGCGTCGCTGACTGTGCAGGACGGTGCAATCGTTTTGTGCACGCCAGGGACATCTCGTCTCTAAACGTCACACCAGTGTGAGGCAGTTTCTTGTTCTACTCTTCCACAAGTGAAACGGCAGGGTGAAGGGCAGAGCTTTGCCCGTGTGCTCATGTGAGTGTGCGGCAGGCCGCGGCGGAGCAGACTCCGCGTCCCCGGCTCGCACGGCGCGAATACAAATGAATTGGGTCTTGGCACGTAGCGGTTGTGCCGGGGAGCAGCTCGGAGAGAAGGACGACTGTGCCCTGCTGCGGAGAGCAGAGCTCGCGGGCAGCGAGGCTCCCGCGCAGCCCGGCTCCTCATCCGCCCCGCGCTGACGCTCCTCGGTGCCAGCGAGGATGGGCCAAGGTGAAGCAGCCATGGATTTCTGAAGCGAAATGGAAGTGCCTAAAGCCATGGAAACAGACAGATTAACGCAACCTGTAAAAGAACGGGAATTTAAGCAATCCTTAAAAGCCTGTGTAAGCAGAGTGCTGCCTGCGGACAGAAATACTGCTGCTTTGGTCCAAGCAGCAGCAATACGGGAGTGAAAGGCAGGGCAAATGCAATTACTAGGGCCACCTTAGCGGGACAAGCGCGGCGTCACGTGGCACAGCGCTCTCTCCACTTGGGAGAAAGGGCTTGGGCGAGCTAAACGGCCTCTATCCCTTCCCTGGAAGGGCCCAGTGTTCCTGCGATTCAATGGCAGGAATAAGATCTAATTGCACAGTAACAGAGTAACACTTAAAGTTTCAAAAGGCGCCTTTTGTGCTCGCCCTACACAAGAGATTTCTCATGGTCAGAAACCAGATTATCACCGCTGCTCCTGCGCTCACTCCACTTCACTGGCGCGGCTGCTGCCAGCCAGCTAAATGTCAGATTACTGCACACAAACATTCCCTCGCGGGGCTGCATCCATCGCCCCGGTGACTAAGCTCTGTCCCCAGCTGTGTTGTTGCTGGAGCGCGGCCAGTGCTGTGCGCACGGAGCGGCCGCTCCGCGGGTGAACGAGGCGCTCCGCGCAGGCCCTGCACGTTGACGTTTACCACTGCAGCTCTCCTTATCCAGGCACGGAAAGTTTTACGACAACTTCCTCCGGTTTCTCTTTGCACCTTCTCTCCCCATTCTGGCCAGGGTCTCTCCAGCATTGAGTATCCACTCATGCATGGATGAAGCACGGACAGCTTAGGCACAAAAACTGCTTTTTCCTCAGAAATAATCCACCTGTGTGAGCATGGCTTCCTAGCAGAGATAAACGGGGGGAAAGGGCTTAGCTTGTCAAATATCTGTAGGGTCTGAGTGCAGGGGAGCATTGGAGGGGTGAGGATGCCAAGGCGGGCTCCTGCGTGGCCGGCGTCTGGAGGCCGCCGCACGGCTCCTGCGGGGCCCGCTGCCAGGCCGGACACCTCCTTGTGTCCAGGCAAAGCCTCGCTCGTTTGCCGAGGCAGCCGGCAGCCGCCGGGCCGGCCCGCGCGCCCGCCTGGCTCCCGGCGCAGCAGCACCCATTGATGAGGCCGCGGTGCGGCTGCGAGCCGGCCCTGCGGCCGGGGCACCGAGCTCAGCCCCACGGGAGCAGCTCGGGCCCGGTCGCGGAGCCGCTGCCTCCGCCTCGGGCCTCCCGTCGCAGCCCGGGGCGCTCCTCGCGCACGGAGGCGCTGGGATCAGGCCCTGGCAGGTCCTGCACGGAGCCGCTGCCCTCGAGGAGCGAGGCGGCCCCAGAGCCCTCATTATGACGGCGGCTGACAATGTCTTTAACAACTGTGAAGCCTTCCAGAGCTCTCTGCTGGTTTGGCACTAGCCCCTGCTGGCATTAGCTACAGCAGGACAAGAGACGTGGCCCAGGGCCTCGGCTAAGGCTCCAGGGAACAAACTGAAAGCTATCGATTGAAACAAACAAAAACAGAACTAAGTTAATTCCACATTTTTAATGTCACCTATCTTAAAAAGTGGATTCCAATTGCCTGATAAATAAAGTTATAAAGCCCTGTAAAGTTATCAAAAAAGGACCGATACTTAATAATTTTGGATTAACAATCTTTCTGGTTAACTCTGTTTTATTATCTGCTTTTAACACAACCTAGACAGCAAGGAATGTGTTCTTCACTCATTTCTTAGATAGTTTTTACACTTAATTTAAATCTGACTTCAGCTTGGCACCACACATAGGAAGGAAAACAGCAGTTTAGAGCTTTTTGCAGTCAATGAAAGAGCTTCCAGATGAGCCAAGCCAGCTTGCACAATAAGAAGCATTAATAGGTCTCATCTCAAAATGCTTCTCGTAAACAAAGAGCACCAGTAGCTATGGAGCAGATAATGACCAGAAGCAAAATCTTTCACATTGAAAGAGCAGTATCTCTCATCTCCAAATACTTTGGGTTTATTAACCAGAGGGTGGCAAAAGACAGTTAATTTTTTCCTGCTTTTAAAGTTCAAAAAGAAATCCCAGCTTTGAAGGAATTAGTCACTGAACTGCACAAGCAAAGGCGAGAAGGTTCTCTGCACTTAATGGGGGAAAAAACAGAGTCAAGAGCTCGCTGCCCTTTTAACAGGCTGCTTGCAGGTGCTCAGCCAGGGACGAATTCCAGCTCACTGGCTTGATTTTAACAGCATCAGAAGGAAGAGTTATTTTTCTAAACATGGCAATCTTTTAAAGCCTAAGAAGCTGAGGTCCTAATGAAGTATAATTCTCTCCATATTTTGGAAGTAATTCTAGAAATACAGATAGAAATATATAAGCAAGTTTGATTTTTTTTTTTTTTTTTTTTTTTTTA
>JAVCKT010020217.1:14360-29062 GCA_032273925.1 Rhynchotus rufescens | reverse complement strand
CAGCTCGGAGTGACACAAAATGTCCTCTTGGAAACGTGTGAAAAGGACAGACCTAGGAGATCTGCTAAGCCCTTGGGATAAGATTAATCTTTATTGCCCCAGGGAGGCTGCAGGAGTGCAAACAGGGATTTCTCACTCAGTGGGGACAGACTCAACCCTCTTGTAGCTTTTGGCAGACCAGGATCTGGGGTGGTCACCACGGGAAAGCTGGGAATGTGGTGACAGGGTGACAGGGGCAGCAGCAGTGTCCTTTCCCTTTAGCCCTAGTGAAAGCCCCCGCTCAAAGATGAGTGAGCTAAAACACCGTGGTGTTAACTTCACACCTCTCGCTGATCTGCTGTGGCTGTTCCTACCCCTGTGCAGAGAGTCCTGTGGAAAATCAGCCCTTGCCTGGCCCTGGTAGTGACTCTGCATTATGCACGCCGAGGCTCGGAGTGTCAGCCTGAATAACGCTAAAATGGGGATTGGTCAAGAGGAAAAATGTGGGATGTGGCATGTGCCAAATGACAGATTGAATGGGGGAGCCAGGAAACTGCTTTAGCTGCAGTTTCATGGGGCAATGTCAAAAAGCAGATGTGGGGAGCAGACTGAACACAGGAGGAAAAAAGCCAAGCAAAAGAAGCTACAGAAGAAAGGAGTTAAGGTAAAATGTTTGTATGGTGACAGAGAGGGACCCTCTGACCTAGTGTTTTAGTTTTGATGAGGAGTGAAAATCTTCCAGTCACGGTCACTTGCCATCCTGTGGGTCCCAGCAGAGAGAGGTCTCAAAATGCACGAACTGGATTCCTTCCAGGTGGCACCAAAGCTCCAAAATTTGCTCCAAGCTTGTTCCTGCTGCTAGGGGAGTCTGACAGGAAGATTGCTGTGCTGCTTCCCTGCCCCAGCTCTTTCCTCTCCAGGTCTGCTCCTCTCCTGCTGCACAGTTTGCATCCAGAGGCTGCGGATGGCAGTGCCTGGAGCTGTAGGACATAGCATAGAAAGGCATGCTGGAGATATATTGAGAGGAGGGAAAAGGTATAGCACTAACATGTTTAAAAAAATAAGTAGATGATACAAAACTCTTCTAATCCTACCTAAGTTCCTTCCCCTGAAGTTTGCGATAGTTGTTACATACAGACCTGAGCCTTCTTCATGCTCCATCTGGTTCTTTTAATTGCAAAGAGCCGTTGCGTAAGTCCTGTTTCTGTTGTCAGTTACTCTTAGTGTCACTCCCCTCCTGACTTTCTCGAGGAGTTGTTCCAAGTGCTGGGGCATCAGTGCAGACGCACGGCGAACACCGCGCAGTGCTGCAGGAGGGCTTCAGTGCGGGGAGGAGGCATAACCTCAGCTCACTGTTCCTGGTATTAATGCGAATTACAGCTAGTGTGTTGATCTGTGTGTTGAACAGCTGGTCTCAGTGCAGGACACGTGCTAGCAGTGCACAGGGGGCTTGTCAAAGATCTGCATTCTGGGGTCCATGAGCTTCGTGGGTGCATCAAGTAGCCCTAGGTCAACTGGGAGATTTGGACTCTGCTCCTAAGACACCGGGTGCTAGGACAGCTACACACGGGGCAGCTGGCACCGTGCGGGCCAGGCCCCTTCTGCTCCCTGCTGTCCTCAGCCCCAGGCAGAAGGAAATGTGACAGTGTGAAAGGAGAGGGGCTCGGCACAGGGTGGGCCCAGCCCTGGCTAGTGCTGGCATTGCTTAGGTGAGTCTAGTCTGTGGCCTGGTCACTGCTGAGTGCAAGAAATGATCGACTATTTGAGTGTTTAAGCATGAAGTAAAAATATGTAAATTAGAAGATAATAAACTCTCTCTATAGCTTTCCAGTATGCAAAGAGTGAGCACTGTTAGTGATGTGTTTGGTCGCTAGCTCTGCATGCATCTCGGTCACTGGCGTGGGCATGAAGTGATTGCTGCGGGATGGTCACTCATTAAGGATCCCTGTCTTAGAGCAGGATTAATTTTTCATCTGCATGACACAGCACAAAGTTTGCTGCATTGCAGGCGCCACGTGGTTGGGAGCAGGCGCGGGAGCGTGCACACATGCACGCACACACACACACACACATGCACTCACACACACACGCATCAGATGCCCCTCAGGGATTCTCCCAGCAGCCGATACTCCCCTACAATTATTCTTCCCTCACCCTCCACCTAGATCTTCTCTTTTGATCCATTTGTCCTGTCAGTTTTTATATGGTTTAGTTGTCAGTCACAGTTCTGTCATTTGAAACTAGTTTTGGTCTTGTTTTTTATTTCATCCCATTAATTATTTCAGCAGTTCTCAGTTGTGTGCAGCTGCCGCGTGCATTCTGTTAGACCTCATCATTGCTCTGTGTGTGTACTGTGCCTATACTTTAGGTTATCATTTCCATAACAACTACGTATTTTCATATGAACTGTTCACGCACATGGTCTTAATTCTGTTCACTTAAATTGTGTGATTCCACTGAAGGAATTAAAGGCAGGCATTAATGAAACACCAGAGCTCTCTGTTTTTGTAGGGTGGGTGCGAGTAGGAGAGGAGCAGCACAGCAGGGCACTGAGATGCCTCAGAGCAGAGCTGCTGCACCCCGCACACAGGGAGGCACCAGCAGGAGGAACAGGGAAGTCCACAGCTTAAGCACCTAAGGATTAAGCCAAATAAGTAGCTGCAGTCCTCCCCATTGTGCTCAGGCTTGGTTGTGGCACCTCCCTGTGATGCAGAGGAGGCTGCACAAGCAGCCTGGCCTGGGCTGCTCTGCACCCGAGGCCGTTTTCTGTGCTGCTTTCCCGTTCTCATGGGTAGGTGCAGGCACGTGCTGCCCCGTCCCAGCAGCAGGACACGTGCAGGTGACCCGCAGCAGGAGCCGGTGTCACCGCGAAGCCTGCACCGTGCAGGCACGGCGGGCGGCTGTGCCCGCCCCATGAGCCGCCCCGCGCTGCCCAGGAGCAGCCCGGGGTGGGCTGGCCCCCAAGGGAAAACACCCCCGGAGTCACCGTGGGGAGTGACCATGCCCAGGCGCTGGTGGGGCTGGCGTGGGCGCTTTGCTCCGCGTTGCCGCCGGGCTGGACCGCAGGGCTGGGCTCGGGGGCCTGGGACTCCGCGGAGCGCTCTGGGGCGCTGCCAAATTGCAGAGCTTTGGCTCCGACACGCACCGCTTGTGCCCCAGCTCACACTGCTTGTGTCCCGACACGCCAGGTGAGCGGCCAAGCCGAACCTTCCTTTGCCTCTCGGCAATGGGTGTCCCATTTTGGGCTGCTGCACTTGTAGCAGGGTGCCGGCGCGCTGCCGTCTCACTGCCTTGAAGCAAGAGGATGCCTTGCTTGCCACTGAGTTTGTTGCCTCTCTGATAGCATCTCTGTTCCAGCTTTCTCTGTTAGAAAGGGAAGAGATACCTCTGGTCTTTTTAGGACAAAAAAAGACCATTCTTTTAAAGCATAACCCATGATTGCCACACGGCTTTCCGTAAGGAATTTCATCCTTCCTAATTAGATCAACACCACTGCTTTACCCTTGTCTTCTTGCTCAGCATCATGCTGCTTATTACTGTTACAGACGGGGTTGCTATCCATCAGTTTCTGAATCTCCAGCCAAAACGAAGACCCCAACCTTTCACGGTGAACCTATATATGTGTTTTTACGAGGCCGTGGCCGTGTCCCACCCGCGTAACGCCCAGCTGGAGAACGCGGCCTTTCCTCGGGCCCTGCTGTTCCGGGCAGGGAGGGAGGCAGGCGGGTGAGAAAACCTTAACACAACCTGACACCTCTTCATCCTGCCATTGTGCTGGTTCCTGCCTGGCGGTTTAGGAAGGCTCTCAAGAAACAGGGTTCCTGCCCTTTCTAAAAATGGCTGGGTGAGTCATCTCGCTCCCGCGGCGGCGCAGTTTCGAGGGCTGCGGGGAGCAGCGCGATACCGAACAGTGATTGCTCAACCCACCCGTGGAACCCGTGGGCTTCCCCACAAAGGGTTCCGAGGGAGGGATCCCCCTTCCTGGGGCTGCTTGTTCACAGGAACTTCTGCTTCTCCTCCCCAGTTCCTCCTGGCAGCGGCTTCTCCCGCCAGGAGCTGCCAAGCGCCTCCTGGTGCGGCTGGTGCCACTGACTTACACTGCAGGAATCTGCATTTTGTTTTCTTTCTCCATAACAGCCTGTAAACTATTCAGAAAGCCTTAAAATAGATTTTTCCGCCCGTTTTGACCTCGTATGTGCTGTGAAGTTGTGCAGTGCAGCGCTGTTCATTTTCACGCACCGGGTTTCTCAGGGACCTCGTGATGCTCCAGGTCAGGTACTTTCCCATGTGCTGGAGGACAGCCGCAGGACAGGGCTCTGGAGGTGGCTCTCCCACCGCTGTTATTGTTTGCCCCCAACAATAGAACTTGCTCATTTAGGAAGGGCTGCAGCCAAAGCTAAGTGGTTCTGCAGAGCTGCTGCAGCTCCCGCGGGTCCCTGCTGGCCTGGGGAACCTGAGACCAGAAATGGATCTCCTCCATCCTGCAAACAATTTGATGTTGTTAGATTAGCAGGGCTTACTTAACACAGATCACGCTGATAATAGCAGGCCTCGCCCCAGCCAACAGAGCCGTGCATTTAGGAGCATATTTCTTAAGGAAAAAAAAAAAAAATCATGGTATGGTTTTCATGCAGAGGCTTCAGCAGTGCACAGCTGTATGTAGACATAAGGTAATTAACTCCCCACAGGGAGGTAAGGAGAATGTCTGAAGCTCCCACAGAAACTATTACTGGACCAAAGCAAGTGTTTAGGCAGTTTTATTTCTTGGGGGGACTGATCTCAGCATTGATTTTCCAGCTCCCCTTCTTATCAAATTAGTCTGAAGTCCAATTTGGAGCTTAAATTCCCACAAAATGTACTTCATATTTATGCAGTTGAGTGTGAAATATGCTTATTTTTTCCTGTTTGTTTGTCATTTATTCTCTAATTCAGGAGCAGTTTTGCTGTTCTACTAATGAAAAGCTTCATTGGAGAGGAAAGTAAGGCACATGTGAAATTAGGAGTACTTAAGAAGCCTTTCATCCAGATTCTGTTCTAAAAAGCTTTTCCTACCTAGCCCTTTCAGTAGTGCATATTCAGCCTAGAAGAGCAGAGGAGAATATTTGTAGATGTATAGATGGCCTCCATCTGTTTGTAGCATGAAGCATTATTAAGGAATCAGAGAGGGAGTCTGAGGACATGGAAAGATACTGCCTCTTTTCTATTCTTTTAAACACCAACCTGTACAGAATTCCTTTTTTTTTTTTTTCTGTTAGTTATTGCTTTACAAAGTCTCCTAATGTCAAAAAGGTGCACACTCGATTTCTCACACATTAAAGTCCATCTTAGTCTTCCCACAGATTTCAGATAGAGTTTCCCCTCCAGCCTCCCAGTACACTGAGCATGGAATTATTTTTACAGCAAGTTTCACATGGACAGTTGCTTTGCACTGTGTTAGCAGTGGCATTAAGGAGAGCGGTAGCTCCAGGCTTCCAAAGCCTTGAAATTCAAATGATATGTCTTCCATACAAAATTCTTCTTCCATGCTGCCTTCCATACAAAATTAATCCTAAATTTCATTAAAAATGAAAAAGAGTAACCTAAAACAGAGTATGAATTGTAGTTTTATAAATATCTGCTCTAACAAACTGCACAACAAAAAGAGAAATCAAAGCAATATTTACCATATATTGAATCTGGTGGGGGTTTTTTTAACATACATAACGTTGGAATCCACTTTACATCATTTACTCAAATAGCAGGTGTAAGATTAGGGCCGTGACTGTGCCGTGTTTGCAAGGACACCCTTTCCCCTTGTGCTTGGCAGGAGGACCTGGCTCCGCCGGAGCAGCCGGCGGCGGCGGCGGGAGAGGCGATGCCAGACGCGGAAGGTGCCGGACAGGTAGGGTGACCCCGATGTCCCCGCGCTCCCCTGGCACCGACGGGGCACTTGCTGCTCTTGTCTCATGGTTTTTCCCAGGAAAGATTTACCTCCTCTTTCTGTACAATGGGGATTTTGCATCTGCTGCCCCAAAAGCCAGAATATTGCCAATTTGTTAATTATCTGACGGAACCTGTCCCTACATTCTCATGGTTTTGCTACTTCCCTTTTTTCAGGACCAAAAGGTTGCTATGGGGGATAGATGTGCCTAATTCTAAACTGCTTAGTTTGGGTTGATTTGGGGGTATAAACAGTTGCATTCATATTTTTCTTCTTATATCATCATATGAAATATTTTTTCCAACATCTTGGCCATACTTCAGAAGAGCTCACCCGTATTTGAGTCAGTTTAATTCTGCTTTATTGTAGCCACAATGCCCTTTTAAAACCCTGAGCCAAATGTCAGTCAGTCCCTGAGCCAACTTCAGCTCTCGGAGGAGGAAGGAAGAATTCTCATTGCCCAACGTGCACATTCTGAGCAGACAAACATTTCCCAAGCAGACCTTTGGCTGCCTGTTCTGCAACTCCTCTTGCAGCTTCTTGCAACTCAGGCTGTGTTTTCACTGTGTCTTAAGCTTCAGAAAGCCTCGGGTTTCCCTTACCCCCCAGGCACCAGGCACAGGCTCCCGCGTGCCGGTGTGTCCTGAAAGCCTCACGGCTGATCCAGACGATCCCACAGCACCGCACGTGCGATTCCAGGTGTGTGTCAGGCAGGGAGGGACCCACGGCAGCAGAAAGCAGCCCAGCCCAGGCTTGGTTCCACTTAGGCCACAGAGAAATCGCACCCCCGTTTTCACTAGAGGCCTGAGTGAAAGAAGACAAGTGTCTGGTTCCCAGAGGAAATGGATAATTCATCAGTTTTCTGCACAATGTATAGTCCTTACTGTTATGCTGCTACTTACAGTTTTTAATGTGGTTATTATCATTTTTTAACTTTTTTCCATCCATTTTTTTGTCCTCCTCTCTTCACAGGGTGAAAGTGAAGGCAATTAGTCAACCTAGGGACTCCTAGCCCAAGAGAGACAATTCCAGGAGCGTATATGGAAATATTAGCTGACACCACAACAGGAGAACCCCGCTCCCCGTAGACTAACTGCGTTCAGCACCATACTCTGTCACTCGCCTCATAAACCATTCACCCAATACATGTAAGTCAGGCTCCTGATAGTATGTAAAGTGCAGTGATTTACTATGGTCTGTGTCTCTCTAACCACGTCCTTTGTGGCTTCCTGACCCACCGGCTTTGAGTGCTGTGATGCTCCAGTTTGTTGTGGTTGGACCCACGGATAAGTGTCTCATGTCCACCTGCGCGGGCACTTGGGATCTCTAGGTATCATGGAAATATTTTTTTTAACTAATAAAAAGTGTTTGAACAATTTTTGGTGATTTTATTTCCACATTTTAGATATTGATTCTTCCAAACTGATAAACTCATCCTGTAGAAGCCTGGTACTAGGTATGAGGGAGTGCAAAAGCACAGAGGGCTACCTTAGTTACCCTTTTCAAGATTACCACATCTACATACTTAAACAAATAACACTGTTTTTAAATTTTTTTTTACTAATCTAAGGACTATTTAAAGGTCTAACGATAATTTGGGGCTGTGTCTCTTTTTTGAATCCATTAACTTTGAGTTTGCTTGGGATAATTTTGAGTCTAAGTTTGCTTGGGATAGTTTTTTTTTTCTGCAGATGGACTGCTACAACCTGCCTGCATCTAAACTCCTTAGTGCTCAGGGCTGTAAAAGCCAAAGATCATCTTGGAGAGCGTGGGAAATGAAAAGCTATTTCTGAAGACAGAAATAGGGTAGGGAGGCCAGTTTTCTGTCCGTTAAGGATGGAAAATGGGTGTATCACTTTTCAAATGCACTCCCACATTCAGGAGATTGTGCGTGGGGGAAATTGGGAATGAGGAGTGTTTACAGAGGAATGCAAACATCGCATTGAGCTGACATAGTGTTCATGTTCTTTGCTATTTATTCTGCTTTGCACCAGAGCTTGAAAACTCTGTCCTGATATCCTGGGTATAAGGAATGGCAGAATGGAATGAAAGAGCTCTGAGCACGAACTACCAGAGCCCAACTGTGTCACTGCTGGCCCACACAGGCTGGATTACTGTGAAACGAGTGACTCCTATGACACATGTCAAGGGAGTGTCATAATCAAGCTCAGAAGAATTATTGGTGTAATGAGGATATATGGGCTGATATAGGTTGCAATAGCTAGTCAGCAGATAAGCTGATGAATGAGAAAAGTAGAGACCTTGTATATTCGTGAGTTGAGTTACGCTGAAATTACTGTGAGTTGACAGTATTGTCAGTAATGAAGAGTGAGAATAAAACTCACCAATATGTAGAGATCTAAAACATAGTATTTTTTATTCATCTACAGGCAGAGGACCTATGAATGTGAGAACCAAGTATAAGCTGTAGATGTTCAGCCCACTCAAACGCAGACTATTAATCTTTATTAAACTACATCTTTATTAAACTGCATCGTGATGATGACTGCTGAAGGTGTTAGAGGAGCGATTCAGTGCATGAAAGGACCTAGCACATTAGCAGTCCACACAAAGTTTGGCCTTGCAGAGCCCTGGCCTTTCCATCCAGAATGGATGTCTGATCTTGACAAGGAAAGGGAACAAAAGAGCGCTAGCGGAGATGACAGGCACCCTCAAAGGAAGGTATATCTGATATGTATGTATTGATGTTGTACGTAAATACATTTATAGCACTTTACAACTTTTATAACAAAAGCCGAGGACAAGGTAAGAGGCTCTAAAGGATCTTGGCGCTCACGCCCAGCAGCAGGAGGTTAGAGGCTATTCTTAGTGTTTGGCAGAGGAAAAAAAGAGAAGGAAAACCCAGCTGGGCAGCTTTGCTCTGGGGTGCTACAAAACGAGCCGCAGGGGAGAGAGGAGCGCAGCAGCCTGCTTTGCTGGAGCACGTGTGGAGAGCAGGGCCGCGAGGCGCTGCGCCGGGCTGCGTGCAGCATGGGCTGAGCCGCTCCGGCATGCCCGTTCTGTGCCCTCAGCAGCCTCCATCCCTGAACCTGGAAAACTTCAAATGGGAAAAAATGTCATCGCTGAACTTGGAGTGCAGGTGAGCTGTTCTCTAGAGCGAGCTACACAACTACCTTCGAGAGGCTCGCAGTGCACCCCGTGGGGCCAGGCTGCAGTCCCTTTCTCCTGTGGGAAGGACGGGATTTAACTGGAGCTAAAATGGTGAGCAGCTAAAAACTGCTCAGCTGTTGCTTAACCCAGACACCTAAACTACCTTGTCACTGCTCTTGCCCAGGTTTCACGCTGCTGAGCATGAGCCTGGAGGGAGTTTCAGCATCTCAGCACCTCCTCTGTCAAAAATCAGAGAGGAGCCTCTATGCCTCTTACCAAGGCAATCACGAGCCTTAAGGAAGGAGATCGATCAGGACTTGTGATCTCCTCCCTCGTGATCATCCCCCGGCACTGGTCAGGAGAACCACGATGCTCCCACTGTGCCCAGGCCACGGCTGAGGCTGCCAGCACCCGGCCCGCGAGAGCTGGGCCCGAGCAGGAGCAGGGCAGAGCTGCAGCAGCCTTTTCAGGGGTACGAGCAGGGAACACACATAAAAGGGCCAAAAAAACCCCATATTATATATATAAATATATATATATTTAGTTAGATGTTGTTGCATGTGTCTATTTGGTTCACTGCACAGAATTCTGTATTTTAATGAGCGTTCCAAAGTGACTTGCGGTGGTGAATGACATTGAAAAACGGGAGCGTGGAGAAGATGCATCCGCAAGCATCCTGCAGCAGGAGAGATTAGGAACGGCTTTTGCAAGAGCCGTGCTGGATACCCTCCTGCCCAAGGTAAAAAGAGCTCGAGATAAACACAAGAACACAAAAAAATATTCTGCTGACAGGTCATGATCTAGATGACTAAGAGTTACTTTTACAGACCTTACCCTTTGAGTTAAGTGGACCCTGTGTGTGTGATACTTATCTATGCAGTCCAAGCTGTTAGTTTAATCCCACTGTGATAAGATGGCCCTTGTGCCAGGCAGAGCAGGGCATAGTCCTTTCCCTGAGGAAAAGCTCCTCCCCGGGAGGTTTTACTCCGAGCAAAGGCAGCAGGAAGAGACCTTGCCCACTGCTGCCTCACCTTTGCCTTGCAAGTGAGCCACAAAACACTGAAAATCATTTCTTTTTCCCCTTAAAACAGCAGAACTAACCGACGGTCTAAAACTGCAGTTCAGCTTGATTAAGTAATTTGCTGTGGTATAGTTCATGGGCTTTGAGAGCAATTACATTTTAGCTGAGGGCTCAAGAGTATACAGGGCCCCCCTTTTTTTTTTTCAGAAACATTTGGCTAAGGTGCAGAGGAGAGGATAGGGGGTCTCCCAGGAATACCCCGATACACATTCCACAAATTTAAATGCAAATGAGGCAATAACACACTGCTTCAAAGGCCCACTTCACCTGCGAGTCCTACCTTCATCATTAGATAAAGCATACCCTAAAGCTGGGCTTAGAGAGCACTCGATTAAAAACTAAAGGCTGCTTTTTTTTAAACACGGTTCTTCATGCAGCAGAGCCATAACCTAGTGATGGATCCTAAGCCAGCAGTAAAGCCTTTCTCATCTTTCTAACTCCTGTAATTTAAAGACCAGGTGCAGTTTGTTTTTCCTGATACTTGAGCTACAGGGTATCATGAGATGCCATAAAAATCTTAGTATTTAGGTGTATTTCTGACCACTAGAATTTCAGAAAATGGCAGAAACCTAGGTCTTGCCTGAAAGGACAGAAAACAGAAGGTAAAGGAAAACAAATCCATATATAGGAGCCTTATTTTGATCTCATGTGTTGGATTAGAACTCATTGGACTGATGATTTCTGGAGAATGTTACCATACCTGTAAACTAAGAAACAGGTAAACCTATTTTTTTTTCCTCCAAACTGTATTTCCAAATGTGAACAGAAAGCCAAATCAGCCCAATTAGACCAGCTTTGGTTTGATCTTTTCAATGACTAACCCGTGACCGATCATAATTATCCTATCTTTATATCAGCAAAAAGTTCTGTTTCCTAATGTAAGCTTTGCATACTTCCCATTTTTGTGTCAGGTCTTTCTTCCTTTCTTCCTTTCTTCCTTTCTTCCATTCTTCCTTTCTTCCTTTCTTCCTTTCTTTCTCAAATACTGCTTAAAAAAAAAAAAGCAATTGATACTTTTGAACACTTTCTATACCTTTTTATTTTCAGAAATGATTTACCTGATGATTTTCAATCCTGATATATCCTAGCATTTACATTGCTGATAGAAACTGTATTCACCTCTAAAATACAACTCTGGCAAAATTATGATTAGACAAAAACCAAATATATTTCAACGCTTCCAAGCCAATTAACCCCATGTGTAAAATATGAACCTTCATTCTCATGGATTATCTCTTGGCTCCATCGGGCAATACAAACAGAAGGGCTCGTGTTACTGATGTAAGAGAGGCTGAGCAGAGATGGCAAAGGAAACAGA
Source organism: Rhynchotus rufescens (assembly GCA_032273925.1). Classification (NCBI taxonomy): domain Eukaryota; kingdom Metazoa; phylum Chordata; class Aves; order Tinamiformes; family Tinamidae; genus Rhynchotus; species Rhynchotus rufescens. Next base: position 17,653 of record JAVCKT010020217.1, on the reverse strand, counting down.
GCAGAAAGAGCTAAAAGCCATTTAGACTGCGTGTTGACAGTTGCCAGCTAGCTCTAGATAGGCTTGTGGCTCAGGGAACCCTCTGAGAGCCTAAGGGATCATGTGGGGTTTTTTGCCCCAGCAGAAATAACGTGCTGCTCTTAAGGACAGGCACCAGTGTCGGGGCAACAGGCAGGGAGCTTTTATCTGAAAATCCAAATAAGAATATGATTCGGAGAAAGCAAAGCAAGGAACTGAAAAGGATGCCTGATGTGAATATGGAATTAAAACACTGGTCGAGCTGGCTAGGCACAATGAGGGCTGCGAACTGAAATGACAAATGAGCGGTGCCAGGAGTGCAAAAGCTCCAAAGAGCCTCTGAAAAGCGAGCGCAGGAGCTGGGAAGGAAGCTGCCCGCTCTCAAAGCCTGTTTTCTGCTACTCCTGCTCGCTCAGGGTACTAATGAAGCGCTTGGCTTATGAGAGCTGCCACTTCCCACCCTGGTTTATCTGTGGTACCTTGTTCCCATGCCCATTTCCCAACAAAAAGCTTTACTCGGGGTGATGAATGTGGGTACAAGGGTGGACATCTGAAACAAGATGCTGGGTAAGCAGGGGAGCGGTGGCGAGGAACTGAGCCTCTGGCCCCTGCCCCGCCGGGCACGGGAGCTGTGCCTATAAAGCTCCCTTGGATTCGGGAGCAGCGCCTGAAAACATCAGCTTTAAAGGCCAGCAGAAACCCGTGAAATGACAGAGGTTAAGAAACTTTTATTTATGCAGTGACGTTCAATGAGGAAATGATTTTTAAACAGTATTTCCACACCAGCAAAGTCTGCAGAGTGGATGGCAGTGTTGAGACAATGTTGATGCCGCCCAGGCCCCCTTCTTGCTCTCACCCCCACGGCCCCAGAGCTCGTGGAAGTGAAACCAGTTCCAGGCTCACTCCGAGCAGGCCTGCCTTAAGCCTGCCCTGCAGGCTGGCCCAGGCAGGCGACTGGAAACATACTCAGATTTGCTCTTTCTTATAAAATTACATTTAAATTACAACTCTCATAATCTAAAAAGCTTTTCTCTGACCAAAATAAAAAAAAAAAAAAGGCATTGTGATTAAAACTGCTGAAATCTATATAAAGCTTGGGCTTAGCCTGTTCCCAGAAGGTTTAGTTTTACTGTAAATGCTACAGAATGAAAGAAAGCGAAAGGAAATGGCTGGCTAGGATGAAAATTTGGCGTGCCCAGATACTGGGTTTAGAACTTACTTCAGTAGTTTTCCAGAAAGTTCAGTTCAGTGGTTTTATCTGTTTATATATTTCTGTTATGGTAGAACAGGTTTTTGTAGTTTTGATTAAAAGAAAAAACTTATAAGCAAAGACAGTTCAAATCTCAAAGGTGATGAAGCAGAAATCCCTCCCCGGACACACCTTCTCTTTGGGAAGGGTAAGTCGCTTTTCTGTTTATTTTTTCAGCTCCTCATTCCTCAAACTCAAACTCCACCCTGGCACCAATTGCCCCCGGAGCATCTGCAGGTCTCTTGGCCTCTGTATAAAAAGCAGGACAGGTCTGGGCACCCCTCACGCACTGTGCTCTGCATTGCCAGGGGATTTGTTTTATCTGAAGCAGAGAGAGGGGCATTAAAAGGTGCCAAAAGCTACTATGTCCAGTAGGAGCTTCCAGGGACTGAAGAAACAGGCAGAAGGTGCAGCCAAGGATGCTGGTAAGAAAGATTAAATAGCCTTGGATGTGTTTATGGGGGGTTAGTCGATGCTTTTGCTGCACAGACCAAAATCCCAAGGTGCCCTAACTTCAGCGGGGCTTTTATTTCCAGTTAGCAGCGGCTGCCAAGTACAAATGCCGGTGAAGGATGTTTGTGGGCAAACCCTGTGGTCTCCCGTCCACCCGGTACCTCCTGCAGGCCCCACCGCTGCCCCCCAGGTCCCCTCCTGCTCCTGCTCTTCCACCCATCCCGGAGCTGTGAGTCTGGACCGGACCTGCAGAAGAGCCCAGCTAGGACCAAGGCTCCCGTCTTGCCACAGACCTTGGCTCAGCAGCCGCCTTCACCCACGCAGAGCTCGTTCAGTGCTGGCTGAACGTGGCTCAGCCCCGCTAGCTCCCCCAACAACAGCTCTTTGCTGTGGGTCTGAAGGTTGTGAGTAACCTCACCGAGTCCCTTGGCGTTGCTCTAATTTTCTGCACATCTAGAACCAAGTATGTGGTAGACCCAGAACATGACAGCATTTTCTTTGGTAAACCAAAATACTTCTTTTTCCATGCTGGAAGTGTTCATGCCATTGAGAGGTCACTGCAGAGCTCTTCCTCTAGCAAAAGCAATGGAATGACCATCTTTTCTTCATAAATATGAGACATCTCACGTTTTAAGTGTCACCTCACTCTCTGTAGTACTTGATATTCTGGAGCTGATCCATTATGGTTTAGCTTGTCTTTCTCTGAACATCTATTTACAACTTCTTTGTAAAAGCTCTCTTTTCCTGTCCTGCCCTGCTTAGTGTATTTTCTTCTGTTTTGGAAAGGACGTTAATTCCCAATGGCTGCCGAGAAGATGTGTGCTGGATGGCTCAACGTCTCCCAACAGAATGAGCTGTTATAAATCAGCCAGGGCAAGTGTAGTATAAGACAAGCAGTCTGCAGCAATATGCCATGATTAAAACTGCCTGCTGATCTTTGCTTCTTTATCTCCTTCCTGTTTTTTTTTCCTTGTCTTCTTACCTGTCGGCAGCGTCCCCAGCTGACTGCAGGTGCTACCTAAGTGCCAATCTCGTAGCAAGGTGCCTGCTCTGGCAATGCTCCTGCTTCCCAGGGAGCCCGGAGCAACGTGCACGGCCCCAGGCTGGTCTGGAAGAGCCCCAGGGCTGGCCACAAGCACGCGGGGAGGCCTGGTGGTGTGGGGATTCGTATGAGTTTATAGCCCTTAACGCATCAGAGGGAAGGAGAGGATACATGTGAACTGATCAAAATGGATTTTTTGTCTTTAATTACAGCAAACACTTTTGGACAGGCTGCTCAGGACGCGGTCAACCAGGTTACGGATGCAAGTCAGAAAGGTATGAGAAATTACACTCCGATCAGCCAGAGACTGAGCAACTGAGTGCAGACACGCAGCAGTCACAGGCCTTTCCCCTTCCGTCTTGCGCGTCCTTGCGCTGAACGTCCACTGGTTTTAGCGACAGTCTCTGGCCTTGCGCAGCCTCCCAGGAAGGGAGGCCAGGATGTGCTCCCCGCTGCTCCGTGCCGTTAGCGCTGCCCTCCCGCCGCGTCCCACGCTCCGCTCTCGGCTTCCCGTATGGACCAGCTCCTGGA
>JAVCKT010020217.1:0-14350 GCA_032273925.1 Rhynchotus rufescens | reverse complement strand
GTCAGGATGTGCTCCCCGCTGCTCCGTGCCGTTAGCGCTGCGCTCGCTGCCCTCCCGCCGCGTCCCACGCGTCGCGCTCAGCGCCACGCTCCGCTCTCGGCTTCCCGTATGGACCAGCTCCTGGAACAGCGCAGGCCAGACTTTGCTCTTCTTTCTTGAAGACCGAGTAAACATGTGCTATGTGTTGATTTCCCCAGCTCCGAGGGCGGGAGTCCACCGGTTTTAACCCCGGGTCCTCCCGGCGCGCCTGCTGAGGCAGCAGCCGCGGTCAAAAATTAACGATGCCGGAAGCTGTAAAGGGGCTGTGAGGAGAGCTTTGGCATTTCATTTCCGATGACAGCCAACCGGCACGTTCAGTTAAGGACTCAGCTCAGTTCTCATTCGATTCTAACCATTTTCTAAGAATGAGGGGTGTAAAACGTGCCAGTGCCTCAGAGGCGCAAGCGAGGGAAGGGGCGAGCGGCGCCGGGGGGCCGGCCTGCCCCATGGCGCGTGGGGCAGCGCCCGGCACAGCCCTGCCGGAGCTCACGGCACCTTCCTCCGTCCTCCTCCCGCCTGCGCCCGCCCGGCACCAGCCGCTTCCAGCACCGGCGGCTCCATCGGCCTCGTCCTGCCCTTCATCCAGCGACGCCCCGACGCGCCACCCAGTATTTCCCAGGAAATTCCCAGCACCCACTCCTATCCAACAGCAACCAGCTGCGGGCAAACTCCTTTAAACCATAGCTCCGTATTTTGATAGGGAGAGGCTAAACACTTTCACAACTCCCCTTTGCATCGTAAATACTAAACCATGCTGCATTTTTCAAGTTTTTGGCTCATCTGGTGAATTTTTCCCTCTCTTTCAGCTATTGATCAGGCTTGCAAGGCAGCTCAAGATGGTGTAGAAAAAGCAACTGGACAAGCTGCAGAAGCAATATCTGGCTTGGGGAAAAAATGTGGATTTAAGAAATGATACTTTAAGCAAACAGTACTGTATGTAAAGTGCACCTTTGTTTTGCAGTTCCCTATGCCTTTGTGTAGAAAAATGAAAGCTGTTTGAGATATGGATAACTTTCTCCAAACAGAATATTTTAATGCAGAATCCTCTCGTTATTCTTCCTGCAGAATACATATTTTAGCATGTCTTGTTTCATCTGTTTGTAATGTTCTCTTCAAAACGGATCACAAGTCCTAAGCAATGTTATTGCCCTGCTCTTTCAGCAGCACAGGGATTATTGCCACATTCGTTGAGTATGAGCTTACAGAAATACTGAAACTAGCAATATTCAGCATAGCAGGACAGTCATATTCTGAAACCAAGCTTTCTTTCCATAACCAAAATTGGTTAGTGCTGTATTTCATGTCACTTGTTCATTTGTTCCATCATGTTTTTCTATGTTAAATAAAAAAATACAGCAATATGTGTTCCCTCCCCTGCTTTGGATATATAGTTCCTTGTTAGGGACTCTTGTTATTAGGACCAGCTTTCAGTAAAGGCCATCTCAATGTGTCGCAAGTCTCTGCTTTGTGATTCCAAGTCCGACGAGGTCAGTGACTGTCGGTGGGGCAGGTGGGCACTGAGGACATTCAACAGATAAGCAGCTGTACGGAGAGGAGCAGCCCCGGGCTCTGCAGGAAGGCGCTGCCGCCTGGGAATGAATGAGACCTGGGTGCCCATCCCTCGGCCCTTCTGTCACATCTGTCCCCAGCCCAGATTCCTTGCTGCTCGAGGCCACAAGAAATCTTCTATTAAACCCCATGGGAAGGACAGGAGAGCCTTTAATACGCACGTGCAGAAGCAGCGCTGAGCAGGCACTGTGGCTGCTCACCCGGGCTGCGAGCAGGAGTGACACGGCTCGCCGGCAGGCTGGGCAGCCCAGGACACACAAGCAGGAGCTGGGGGCTTGCAAGGCGCTCAGGGCAGTGTCCGTGCTGGAACAGAAAGGGGACGATCTTCTTGCCTGGGAGATGGAAATATTTGCTTTAGATTGCTGCTTGCTGGCACTCAGAGCCTGGCTGCAGACAAACAGGGCAGCCCGTTTGGGTTTCCTTTGTCAACAGAAGGCACTAACACCCACTCACGCAGTAAGTGCTCTTAGATCTGCCTTTGGAAAGGCCTCATTGCTAGGCAATGGTGCCACTTCATTTTCTGGTTCAAAGCGTGTCCAGGCAGCTCTCGGTAAAAAGTTAATTTGGGTCTTGCAAAAGGAAAATCAAAAAATAGCCCTAAGTTTGTGGATGTAACCAAGTGGGGCAATCCAGGCCAACTTTAGGTATTGCTGTTTTGCGCCAATTGGCCAAGAGAGGTGAACTTGGTTTTTTTGGAAGTTGCATGTACTAATCTGTGTTAATGCAATCCTAGGACAGACTGGCTCCTCGCTGACCCTGGAGAGCGCCACTGTCTGCAATCTCCACAAGGGCCACACGGACTAAAAACCTTTAGAGGAACCTATCTGTAACACATCATCTGTGAGTAAACATAGTACAGGGCTTTGCACGGAGTGTCCCGATGCAATGTCCACTCTCATTTACAGCTTTAAAAGCCTAAATATTTACCCAAGTACAAGCTCAAAGAAAAAGCACTACACTATTGCACTCTCAGTTACTGGGCAGCACTCAATAGTACTTAATTATTTAGTGCTTTCCATGGTTACTTCCCAGATGGTTAATTCCCAGTGGCCGAGTCCCTGTGGCTGGGAATTTCAGACTCCAGTGTCTGTCGCATTTGTCGCTCCCGTCCTGTGGATGCTGGGCATTTATACACCAGGCTTTGCAACATGTTCTGTTTATTATTGCATTTGTTTATTTGCAGAGCATTTCTCAGTTCATATTGCAAAAGAGTTAGCAGATGTGTTTTTCCGCTGGTGAGGCCAGCAGTGCCCTCACCGCGTGGCTCGGCTGGGCACGCAGCGGCGCGGGCGCTGCCGGTGCTGCCTCTGCCACCCCCTGGATACAGGCACGGGCTCCCCACGGGGCTCCAGCCGCTCCAGCCTTTCCCCGTCTCCCACAGCAGCCCGCAGTGTTTCTAAACACTGTGCCCCATGTTTGCTGTTAGCAGCAACACTACAGCAAAGCAGAGCCTATGGTTTTCAGTGATAAAACTTTAGAACTGAGCCTAGTACTTGTATGTTTTTTTCCCAAATTCTTTACTACTAGACGCAGCATTACGCAACCTGTGGAGACTTCTCTGCAACAAAAACAAACTCAGTCTTTCGACGTTTTTTAGCCACCTGTGCGGTCCCTCCTGGCGGCCGCAGCTCCCACCGTCCGCTCGCAGCAGCACCGTTCAGCCGCGGCGTGGATAAGGGTCTGCGAGCTCGCCCTGCACGGTGGCCACCCCGGGGCTCCTATAGCAAGTGCAGCCTGCACGGCAGGCACTCCAGAGCTCCTATAGCGGGCACGGCCGCCTCCTCGTGCCTCAGGGCAGGACGGAGCCTCCCGGCGGGAGCGGTTCCTGCTCATTTCATGCGTCTTGAAGAGCCCTGTGAGGCCGGCACGGGCCATGGCAGGCCTGGGAACTCATGTACATGTACATGCATATGCACATGCACACACACGCAGCCCTCTTGCCTCCCAGCTTCCCTCCTGCTTGCAGTGGGGCAGCTCCCTGCTGTGGATCTCACCCCAACCATCTACTCTGGAGAGCAGCTACTGCTTCCTCCTTAACCACTCTTAAGTTTCCTTTTCCTTTCCATTGCAACTCTGTGACCTGCTCCAAGCAATTGCAGCTTTTCTATTGACACTTTCTAGCCCTCGTGCTTAAAAATCCAGAATGAGCTTCCTGAGAAAGCAGGACAGGGTGTAAAAGACACATTTGCTGGTGCATGGTGACCTGCAGAGACACCATGCTGCTCCATGGCCAGGAGCAGTGGCAGGGGACGCGTGTTTGGACCTGCTGACTGCCCCTTCCCTGCTCCCCCAGCACTGGGGACAGCAGCAGCTGCACCCAGACCTGGCCTCCCCATGTCCCCAAGGTGCCTGCTCTCTTGTGGGTGCCTAGGGGAGCAGCTGTGGCCTGTGGGCAGTAACGAGGCCAGGCTGAAGAGGAGGCAGCTGGTGCAGGGGCCACCTGCACCTGGGCTGGGCTGGTAGCCACAAAGCAGCCCAGGAGAGGAACCTCCAGGGCTTCTGCACCTCTTGTTTTCACCAGCACCCTCAATGTCCTGGTCAGCTGTGGCAGCAGGTAGGAAAAGAGTGATTCTCTTGTTTTTTTGTGAGTGTTTTTCCTTGGGGTTGGAGCTAGGGCCAGCACTGAGTTACATGTGTGTGGTTAAAACCCTGGTGTCTGCAAACCTCTGAGTATTTTCAGTAGTTTTTTTGTGCTTGTTGTCTATATAGCCTTTGGAACTAGGTGTATCTTATGCCTGAAAGGTGTAGTGTATTTTAATGTGTGGCTACTGTGAGGTAAAAGCTGTCTCTTGTCGGGGTGTGGGTATCACCCTGGCAGCGCTGGTGCCGGCCGCACATCCCGGGCTGTGTTTGGAGCGCGTTGCCGGAGTGTGTGACCGGGCTTTACGTTTCTCCCCTTTCCTGCCAGGCAGAGCGGGTGCCGCCGTGCTGGTGCGGGAGCCGAGGGCCCCGTGGGCAGGGGCGGCGCAGCCGGTGCGTGCCGCGTGTCTCCGAGGCACGGGATGCGGAAGCAGCCGCTTCCCAGGAACATCCCAATGTGCATGGCTGGGAATGGCGCTGCAGGGCCCTGTGGGTTCGACCCTGCCGCTGCCCTTCTGGGGGGCGCAGGTTGTTCTGTGGCACGTGAAGGACCTCGGTGTGCTCCTGCTGCGCCCCTGACCGCCCTCAAACACTGTCGGCTGCTCAGGACGTGATGCTGAGCAGGGCTTCAGCTGAAAGCCACAATCCGTACCTCTTTTCTCTTACCTGTATGTGGAATAGTTTGTCTTCAAAAAACAGTGAGCAATCGCTCCCCTTTTATTAGGGGACAAATAGTGTAAGACGGTCCTTGCTGCCTCCTGGCCCTGCATTGCGTAGGACTGATGTGGAGAAGGGCTTTGGGGCTGGTTGGGAACACAAAGGTTGGGAGAAGGGCGACTTGTGGCTGGAGTACCAGGAGGGGAAGCTGCTGCTGCCATCCCCAACGTGCACCGTCGCCCGTCCCGCACGTGCGGCCGTCGCGTGTGCCGGGCTCGGCCAAGCGGCCTCCGCGCGCAGCAAACTCGCCAGCGGCTGCGTGAAAGGAGGAGGATCAGCTCGTCCCAGTTCTGTTTTTAACTACAAACTTCAAATCTGCCTGCACCAAAACAGCAGTTTGGGCAAGAGCCCTCTGAAGCGGGATGCCTTTCTATGTAAGGCTTGGACGGGCCGCAGCGGGTCGCGGCGACGCCGCAGCTGCGCGGCCGGGCTGGGAGGCCGGCGGCGGGTCAGGATGGGCCGCGCCGCTGGATCCGCTCCCGCGCGAGGCCTCGTGAGGCAGCCCAGGAATGTCAGCTGCTTTCCAGCTTTTCAGCATGGGATAAACAAAGCTTTGGTTCCAGCAGCCGTGGAAAGCCTGTGCCAATCACAAACACGCCCTCTCTCTGGAGAGGAAAACATAATAACTGCTACGATCTCCTCGCCCTTTTATGCATCGTGTATTAATCACCCACCAAGGGCGCCTGGCTTTTCCCTGTTCCTGCTCACGCTTGCCCTGCAGCTCCTGGGAGGAGTTGGGCTCTGCCTATAAGAAGCTGCACTTTGGGGAACACCGTAGCAGAGCCGAGCGCGGGACCCGCTCGCCCATCGCCGGCCCGGAGCGAAGGCGGCGGCACCATGTTTGGCCTCGGGAAGAAGTTTGCCGAGGAAGCGACGCAGCAAGCGGAGCAGGCGGCGCAGGCGGCGGGTGAGTGCGCCCCCCGCGCCCCCTCGGCGAGCTCCTCGTGGCGCCCCAAAAACACCTCGCTTGCCCACCTTGTAGCTGTTCTCCTGCGGAGCGTGGCTGGTGTGCTGTGTAAGCCCGAATCCCCGCAGTGATACAGTGATGGAGGGACCCACGTTAACTAGCAACTTCCCACAGCACTCCAGCTTCTGTGTGAGAGTGTCTACGAGATGTGTGGAAGGGACAAGAGGGACTCAAAAAGCTGAGAGGGGAGCCTGAAGATATATCTGGGTATATCCAGTCTGAAGGTGTATACCTGCTTTATATATATATATATGCTCATATATAAATATACAAAATATATATAAAAAATAAAATATATATTTATATATTTTTCATATATATTTATATAAAATGCTCATGAAATACAAAAGTGCATGTTGAGGCAGCTCTGGTCACTGTGGGCGTTGGGAAGGAGCCCCCTGGAGACCTCAGAGCCCCCATCCCGCGCGGTGGCTCCGCTTGGCTGCAGCCCAGGCCACGTCCAGAGCCCCGAGCGCCCCGGTGCCACCGCGGGGCTCTGCCCCGGGACGCTCCAGGCAGCCGTCCTCAATCTAAACAACATTCATTGCACTGCGACGAGCCACAGCTGAGGGAGCCCTGGCCCAAACAGGCTTCTTTAACTGCCGCGATTCCTGAAACACCCCGTGCCCTTAGCGTAGCACACGGGCTATCGAGACGGTGCCTGCTATTCTTTTATGCAGCTTCTGGGTTAACTCTTGTCTGGGACTTCAAACACAGAGATGTTACTTCTGAGATGCCTGCTGGGCACCTGCTTGTCTTCTTGTTCGTGTTCCACCCTTTCCCATGTGCGAATCCTATAGGCAGCATTTGATGCGATAAGCCGTAGACTCCTGCTTATTTCTTATTCTTCTTGGATAGAAAGATGAAAGCCCCCAAACCACGTTCCCCTTTCCGAAGCCTTTGGGTGGATTCTTACATTAATCACCATTATGCTGAAGCTTGGAGGATAACCAAGCATTCAGCCTTTAGCAGTTGCATGTAATTGCTTTTTGTTATTATTTTTAATAGGTCTTTAAAAGGACTCTTTTCTATGTTGATGTACAGCCCTACAAAGCTGTATTTTTGTGGAGTTTTCTACATTCTTCATGCTGGGGACATTATTTGTTGTTTGTTATACTGAAAGATGACCTGTGGGCTTCAGAAGTTGCTGCCTCTTTCTTTCCAGGAATAATAGAAATAAGCAGGAGGCTTTCTGCGTGCTCTCGAGTGCTGCCCATAGGATTTGTATAAAACCAGCACCCCTCCCAGAGTGCTAGGAAGGCCAGAGACTTTATGAACTCACAGCAGCAGGAATGGCATTTTCCTTGCCCATACCTTGTGATCAGTATGTGCCACTCGCCAATTACTAGAGTACATCAAAAGATGATGCATGGTGATAATTAAGGCATTTTCTAAGCTGTAAAAAGTGTCTTACAAATGCTTGGTACAACATGCAGCAGGTTGATGAGACAGCCCTTATGAAACAGCTCTTGTACAAGAGCCCTTGGACTCGAGCCTGGGGCACTGAGAGGCCTTAGTCACTCCCTGTCCTCTTAAGCGGTGTCTGCCTCGGGCATCTGCCGCTTGTGCAACGCTCGCGACCTCACGAGGAGCCCGTCAGGCGGCTGAGGTGCCGAGCGGGCGGCTCTGGAAAGCTCTGAACTGGAGGCAGGGTGAACAGCAGCAGCAGGGGATCAACTGGAGGCCCTTCACCCAAAATTTCCTTGGCTGGCTCTTGCAAGCGAGGCTTCCCTTATCACGGTTATTGGAGGCTGGCCACTCAATTTCAGTATTTTCTAGGGCTGAAATTCTTCTAACTTAAGCCAGGCTTATAATTTTGCTCTTCATGCCATCACTATCTCCTCTACTGAAGAATTCCTTCATACCTTTACAGAGAGCCCCATTAACTTGCCTCTTGATTCATTAAGAAGCTTTTCTCTCTAGGAGAGAGCGGAGTCAGCGTGGGCCGGTGGCAGCGCGGCGCTCCTCGGTACCGGGCTCGGCGCTGCTGCGGGGAGGCCGCTTCCCCACACAGCTGCCCCGCGGCCTCTCCGCAGCAGCGTCTGTGCTACAAGGAGAGGTCGCTGCCCCTGTTTGCCCATTAGGGCCTGCTTGCTGGTGCCTGAGTGATGCAGGTGAGGTGGGGAGCTACAACCTCGTCCCGTCTCCCTGCCGCTGCATTGAGCTGCCCGCCCTCGAGGAGTAACCTTCCTTCACGTACTGAGATGTTTAGGGATTCCTCCTAAAATGTGATTACTGAGTTTGGGGAAGGATAAAGGAGACTGCTTATTTTACCCTTCTTTTTCTAATTCCAGTTAACACAGCCAGCCAGACTGTGCAGCAAGTAGTGGAGCAGGCCAAGGATGCGGGCCAGAAAGGTACCTAGAGCTGCTGCTCGCAGGGCTGGGCCCTGTCGGGCAGGTCCCCGCTCTGCCGCCACCTCCCTGGCGTCCCCATCCTGCAGGAGCCGCCAGCCCCCGGCCCTGACCCCCCGGCCGGGAGCAGCAGGGCCACGCGGGGCCTCGGCTCCTGCGGATGCGGCCGGGCTGGCCGGCGAGAAGCCGCCGAGGCTGCCTCGTCCTCACAGCACTTGGGTCCCTCCCAGCCCCTTTCCCTCCGGAGCCCCTGTCACCTGCCGCTGCTGCAGTACTGGTGACACGTTACAGCCGTGCTACAGTCACTTCTCTCTTTCTCTCCTGTTTTAAAGCTCTTGATGAAGTCTGCAAAGTGGCAGAAACCGGTGAGAAAGCTGTAAAAAATGTAGCAAATCAAGCCACTGCCTGGGGAAAGAGCTTTGGACAGTGAAGATAATGTAACACTACTGAAAATTTTGTACTCTTGTACGTGTACCCTTAAATAACAATAAAAAACCTTAAAACCTACATGGCTCGCAAGTGTTCTTTAGGCCTCGTTTGCGCGTGCAGGCGTGAGGTAGCCCCACTGCCCCGGGTTTCACGGAGCAGGCTGCAGCAGTTGTGCAGTACGTTGGAGCCGTGGGGGAGCCAGCGCCGCCGTGGGGCTCGTGAGCCGATGGCCTCGGACGTGATGCCGGAGTTAGCCGGTGTGCAGGTGAAGCCGTGGCTGTGCCTGGGGCTGTGTGGCGCCTGTGGCACCATTCCTGGGGATGGAGCAGCTCCTGCGGCCGCCCGGCCGCGCTCACTGACGGTCGGGGTGCGAGTCTGCGAGTGGGACCTGCGAGGGGCTGGCTGCAGCACCCAGCCCGTGTGGGACCAGAAACCTCATGATGGCTGCGCAGGGGGATGTCGGCCTTCGTCCTACCTGGCTTTGTTGGCAGTGCTTGGGAACAGGCTGGAGCTGCTTTGTGCTCTGCACGTCCTGAAACCAGCTTAACTCTTAGCAGAGCCATGTGAAACTGTGGGGGTCTTCTTCATGTTTGTGTGTGCATTGCTTTTTTTGCCCGGGTACATGTGAGGTGTGTAACAAAATGCAATCCCAAGGTGTGCCTTCGCTTTGACTTGTCAGCTGCCGTGAGGACCGGGGGGCAGCACGGTCCTGCCGGGTCGCAGCGGCGTTCCCGATGCGCCGCGGGGGTTCGGTTCGTGTCTGCAGGATAGGGCAGAGGGGCTGCCGTGCTCCTTGCCCGAGGCAACGCTCCGGAGTCCGAGCGTTTCCATGCTGTTCCCCCTCGGTACCATCTCTAGTTGCGCTCTGGTTGGTGCCTGTGGGTCTCCAGCACGGCTGCTGTTAAGAGGTGAGGGGACATGACCACAAGTTGGGCAAGGGGGGATCCAGCCACCCTAAGGGCTTTCCCGCAGCGGGCTCTGGGGAAACGAGTGCTACCGGGTGGCTATGAGGCTAGCCATGAAATGGGAAATTTAGCTTAGGTGCCTTGCAGCTTTTGTATTTCTTCTGTGGCAGTGGGTAAGGGAAATCCCAGCTGGCTGGCAGTGCAAGCTGTCCTTATTTTAAGCACATTTCAACACTGGAAGGCGTCCTGTTTCCGTGTGTGTGTAGCTGAACTGGGACCACCTCAGTAATGGTGGGAAGGAGAGGAAATGGCAGCGGGACATGGGGCTCCACAGGAGCAATAGAGGCAGCTGGCCCAGGCTCTTCACTGTGCCTGCTGCTGGCCCTTCCACTGCAGGAAGCCCTGGTCCAGCTGGGTCTCACTGGTGTGCGGGGTGCAGCTGCCTGCTGCAGTGCTTCACTCTGCACATCCTGCTGGAAGGGGGTGGCAGTTTGTCAGAGGCATGCATTCCTTCCGGGAATTTCACTCTATCCCACAGTCATTCATGTAAAACTCTACTGAAAGGTACCATCCAAGATATAGCTTTCTTGTCTAGAGCAGCACACACTGCTGACAGTAACCTTTCCATGCTCAAATGTGTGTGGTTTTTTTTTTTTTTTTTTTTTTTTTTTTTTTTTTGTAAATAAAGGGCAGCAAAAACCATACTGCACTTAGTCCAGTGAAAGTACTGCTCTAACCCAGCCTTTCAGCATATATGATCACAGAATCACAGGATGGTTGAGGTTGGAAGGGACCTCTAGAGATCACCTAGTGCGACCCGTGCAGTAAACCACCAGCTCAGTGCATCACACAGGTAGGTTTGTTGCTCCATGCTAACTAGTAAAATAGTTCTTCAGACAAATTCCTTCCAGAGATGCGGCCGTGACCTGGAATGATTTACCAAACACAGCCAGCTTCTGCAGGGTTGTTAACAGGCAAGTTCATGAGATAAAAAAGGTGTTTAGTGAGCACCTTGTGATAATTCAGTGTATGTTATCAGCAGTCATGTAACGATAAATACGGGTGCTGTGGACGTTCACCAGTTTGGACATTATCAAAAGCTCCTAGTATATGAAATACGAAAGAGTAATACACCAGCATAGGAGGTTTGGAAAGGTCAACTTTTTTTTAATAACTGCTCTTCCCACCAGGTTATGTCATGCAGTTACAAAGTAGTTAGAAAAAAAGTATGAGTTTCTGGGAGGGACTAGTTGGCGTTTTAAAAAAAAAACATTCATATTCATTACATAAATAACACCTGGCACTTCAATGGGACTCCACTGGACAAAAGCCTTAAACCTGAAAACCTGTGCTTGATCCAATGTTGTGTCAAGGTCCATTCTGTTGTACTTGAACATATTCAAAACACTCAGGACCTCCAGATGACAACAAAAAAATAAAAGAGAAAGCGAGAGAAGGCAAAAATAAGGCTGTGTGTTAAGACAGTGGATTACGTTCATATAGCAGCATTTAGCTCCTGTGTAGTTTGGCCAACTATTTCTGGGTGCAGTTTCACTTTAGTCATTCACTGTGACAGTAACTAATTTTCAGAAAGGAAAAGACTGAAAAAATGATGTCAAAAATTCAGAGTAGGATTACTTATCAAATTCAGATTATCCCTTTTAAAAAAAAGAAAAACTATACTCAGAATAGTTACATAGATACTTGATTAAAAACATAACCAGTTGACTGTTTCAGCTTATAAAAATACTAGTTTCTGTCACTTCTCTATATATTTCATTGTGATAGTCAAGCTAGCTTGAACAAGCAATTGAAGCAGTCCTCTAACAGCAGCACAGTTAAAGAAAAAACATTGCCTAAGGGGAATCAGGCCTGAAGCTTTACTACAAATAAAAATTAGATTCCTATCGAAGTTAATCCCTGCTGGAGGCCCATTCTTCCTCTGACAATGCCACGGCATTGATCATACAAGGCCTTACTGAAAGTGCCAAAGCCAAAATTACATAATTAAACAAAAGTGCATGAAGTAACAGTGAGCAAAACGCTCATGTAGTACAGTATCTGATCTGAAGTTTGAGCAGTGGCCAGGTGGTGAGGCCACTCTTTCCATACATAAAATGTACCATTTTGTTTTTGTAGGCAAAATACCCAGAATGGCCCCCACAAGTGCAGATGAATGGTTATCGTCAGGTATATATCTGTATGCAATATCCTAATTCATGGATTTTATTATATAAAAAAACTAGTTTGGACTGAAACTAATTGAGAATAGAATCCACTATAATGTCAGAAGAAAAGAATTTTTTGTGGTTACATGTAAACTTGTGATAAGCTTTTTCAAGAAAAGGGTACATGAACGGCAAGAAGGATGGGATACAATAAGGAGCAGTAGGGGCCTGCTTATGTAAAGGTCAGGCCAGCCTCATTGTACACTTTGAAGACCTTCTCAATTGCATTGACGTAGGCAGCTGTTCTCAAGTCCAGACCCAGGTTGTACTTCATGGCAGTGCGCATGATTTGCTGAAACAGAAAAGGTTTATGTAAATTTTCTGCAAGTTTCTTCATTTCAAATACATTAGGTTTTTCTTAGAGGATCTTTGCAGTTAATATCAGAATTTAGAGCTTCTGGGAATCAAGTCAGACTTCTTATTTCCCTCTACATCTGAGATGTAAAAGGCAGAAAATCTTTCCTAGGCTTTCCCATTGCTCCTTTTCGGTCTTGGATGGATCCATACCCCAAATACAGGGGCAAACAACACATTTCACAAGCTTCTGTCCCACCAGCTAACAGTATTGTGCAAAGCGATCGCTCTGAGAGTGGTGACAGCAAAGTAAAGCTCTCCTAACTATCTGTCCCACATCAGTCAAGCACAAGGGGAGCGTGAAAATATTTCTGATTACTACAGTTTATACTAGAAAATCCTCTCTGATTTCATGTGTTAGTCTGTAATGACCATGTGCTAGTGCCCAGCTGGTCGTCCTCGCAGGCATCAGGCCCCAGGCTCCCAATGGGTTCTGCTGCAGTGAACTGTTTATCCACTCCTTTTGGTGGAAGCAAGTGCTGCACAACATACTGAGCCACTGTTGCAAAGCCCCTGACGTTCTCCTTGTCCTACAAGGACATTTTCTTAACGTGGTATTTACCCGGGCCGAGCGCTCCATTGTGTAAGCCAGACCAGAATGGACGATATCTTTCTCAGATGCACCCTGCAAGAATGGGGAACAGAATCGGGGTTTAATTCAAAATACAAAAAAAGGGGCTAGTCCTGTATTAGGGATAATGACAATGGATGCTCATGATTATTGAAGCTTGATCTTATATTCTTTTAATGACTGATGAAAGACTTAAAAATCTATCAACTTTACTGTGGTACTCAAAGGGCTAACTGGTAAAGTCAGTCGTAGAACCTCAGATGGACTGAGTCTAAAATCCAAGGCACTAACAGAAGATAAATATCCTTTCTTTTTTATTTTTGTGAACAATTTTGCAAACAATAGGCTATATTTGGTATTTTTAAAAAGGACTGAGGTTTTTGCAATTTAAATAGGGATCTAACACTGTGAAGCTGTTATCAATACAAAGGGAAGTCTATATTAAAACTGAAGCTTTTTAACAATATTGGGGATACTTTGCTTAGGATACCAAAAACAAAAGGTGTGTGTTCAGCAATCCAGAGCAGTTAAGATCCTTTCCTTTGTCTGGCCATACAGGTAATTGCAGTAGCACCTTGGTGCAAAATCCCTCCCTATTAACACGAGGATACAGCTACAGAACAGCCAAGACCCACAGCAACTACTCACTGATATCCTATCCTGAAATTCTGCTGTAGGCACCACTGGAATAGTTCCACCATGCTTCCCAAATTTTCTTTCCAAGCTTTCCTGGACAGACACTAGAAAACAAAAAAAAACAGAGGCAAGGTAACTAGTGTGTTTCAAAGAAATATCTTCCCGTGCCCTCACAGCAATTTAAAGGCATGAAATGCAGATTATGCAGGTGGGGGGCTGGTGGAAGGGAGTAGATCATCTTATCCTTTGCTTTCTAAGAAAAAGACAGGAGGTTAATCCTATAGTTTTATATATGAAGGCCTCCAATATGAGTATCAGTATTCCAGTGATACTGCTGGGATGAAGTCAGACATGAGCACACTGTAGCAGCTGCAGAAAGCTGACAGCAAGCTTGACCAACCTTCCCAGCTTGACAGCATCAGACAAAACAGCTAAAGCCATAAATTATTTCCTATTGTATTTCATAGCCACGTTAGTTATCCCCGTATCTACAGTAACTACATAAGCCAGTTTCTGCAGTGCCTCTGCCAATGATATCATTGACTTACACCGAAATTCTCCATTGTTGTATGGGCAGAACAATGTTATCACTCAAAACTCTGAATACTGCTCAAATACCAAGCATAGAGATGTAAGAAGTTTATTACAAAGTATTCCACAAGTGGCTTTGTAGTCAGTATTTTCACAAAAATGAAAAAAATCACTTCAAGAATTGCAAGGTGGTAACAGAAAAAGGATGAAGTGAAAAAGTAAAAACAGAACTGAGCACTTACTGAGCAAGTGGTAGTTTGAATCCCTTTCATATTTAAAAGTCAAGCGCCCGTAACTGACGTGGTTCAAGTTTTTCAGCCACTCAAAATAGGATACTGTAACACCACCAGCGTTCAAGTAGAGATCCTGCACAGAAACAGTGCAGAAAAAAAGAGATGTCTTGAACTGTAGTTAGGAAAAGTGAGCAAAAACACTAAGTACAAAATATTAGTTTAACTAGCAGTAAAGAA
>JAVCKT010020215.1:22295-37376 GCA_032273925.1 Rhynchotus rufescens | reverse complement strand
GAGGATTAAAATAAGTTGAATGATCTTGCATTTGTGGTCATTTAAGATCATGATATGAACAGCTGAAAAGTCTCATTTCACTTATGATATGCTAAAATGCAGCAACTCATCTATCTGCTTTTCTGGCCTCTGAAATCATAAGAAACCCAATTGCCAGTTATAGTTATACTATACTGTATAAAGTAATATTAAATAAAATTTAAAATTTTTTGACAATTACTTTTTACAAGCCTAAAACTAGAACCTAACCATGGACAGTTCAAGATGAAACCTATGTACGTATTTTTAAGTAGTTTCAAGTCCTCTCTGATTTCTCAGATTAGAGCCTAAAGATTTGACATCTAATTGTTAATTCAGGAGAACTCTTATTCACTTCTGTCAATTTCTTCCTGAAAATATCTCCACAAAATCTCCAGGATTTGACCTGGTAAAACTGAGATAGTAAAAGTACTGGATTGCTTCATCCCCAAAAAGTATGTGCAGCTTTGTTAGATGTTTTCCTACACGACATAGTAACCTGCTCAACAGCAATTAATGTGGCATAAGATTATTCTCCTACAAAAAGGTGAATTCTTGTTTCACATACCAATACTTCCTGCATGGATATTTATTCCTTCCAGACGATCACAGTAAATTCCCTCAGATGCCCGAAGAAGGATCAGTAGCTTCACATTTCTTTCCAGAGGATGCTGAAAAGAACCTGCCATAAGGGAAAACAAAAAACAAACAAACAAACAACAAAAAAAAAACCCAAAGATGTTAATGCACATGTTTTATAAAGTGCAGAAACTAAGAGGACATGAAAAAATTTAGACTCCCCAAATTTAGACTCCCCAAAAAAAGGAGTCTAAAGGAGTTTGACCAAGGTCACACAATGAATCTGTGGAAAATCAGATGGTTTGTTTTCACCTCCCCAATCTCTGAACTACCGTTTCCTTCCTCAGCCCAAACTTCAGAAAGTTTTGGTGTGTGCAATCTTGGTCTTTTCTTGTGGTGATAAGTCGGTACAGTAAACTGTATTCCAACTGTGACTTCATTTATTTCACCAAGGGTAGTTTACAGTTTCAGAAGAAAATGGCCCAGCACTAAACAGATACTAGGGAGGAGAAAGTAGGACAGTTTTTGCCCTGGAGAAATGTATGCGGAGTCCAGTAAAAGAGTTCAGCGTTGCTTTAAAATTAGAGATTAAATCAATTATGCAACAGAAAACGGCAGCAGATGTAGAACTAAAAAATATATACATATCTGTACAAAATTAGCTGGCCTGTCATGATCTTTTAATATTGAAAAATTACTAGTTTGGAAAAGAGAGGTGATTTTGTATCCTGAAGAAAGAAGATTCTCTTTCAGAGCATTTTCAAATGAAGTGCAATCAATAATACATATATTGGTCCTCATCAGTGCTTGTCATTCATCTGTGGATATTTAAATTCTCCATAAAGCTTTTAAATAGGAATAAGACAAACACTGCAAGACTTGTGGCTTTCCATCTATGTCTATATCTCAATCAGTGAGCTGGTATCTTCTGCAGGGACATAGAGTATTAGACCTTTCATCGACTGTTTTCCACCCAATCCATCTTTAATCTTCCTTAAACTCCCCTATCTGTGGTTTGCACAAAAGAACATCAGGAAACATGCCATAACCAAAAACTAGTTTCAGATGAGAAAAATAGTGGTAAGCATCTTCACCAGCAGTGGAAAAAGCTTAACAAGTATCCAGAGAGAGCTACAGAAGACCTGTGTAAAAAGATCTTGTTTAGCTTTGTATGCAGAGTGCTTTTTCCCCATTTTATCTTCACAGTAACCTGTGTTTAAATATTTAGCCTAAACATATCCAATACTTCATCTGTGAAGAAATGATCAGCTACCTTGAAGATCAAAGAAAGGCTCTGCAAAATGTTTTGGATAATTTTATACTGATATTACTGTTATGTCACATTATCTTTATAAATACGTTTTTCTTAATCTTAATTGTATCCTTTTAAGATGGGAAAATAATTATCATTAAGAATTATTATTGGTATTATTATTTTATTGGTAGACATAATGTGTTTGCTATTTCTTCCTGGTAAGTTAGTAAAAAATAGCCAGGTGATATATCCAAGCCTGAGTTTTCAGTTAAAGACCAATTTTAAAGTAGATTTCTAAACCTAACACTCAGATAAATGCTTGGAAATTTGGATTCTAAAAGTTTGAATTGGAAGTTAGCACTTCTTAAAAAGAAATATGTCTACCTTTAGATAAGATTTATGATTTTTAAGCCCTAAAAAGCATGAGAACAGGTTAGGGAATGTTACAACTGTTAAAAACAAAACAAAATTATACACACACACACACAAAACCAAATTATGAATAGAATGAGAAAGAAGATAGCTATAATAAAACTACTCATAATAGCTAATAGCCAGAATCTACAGAAATACTTAAAAGGAGGAAGATAATGGTCATAGAAATGCTTCAATGGCTGTAAACTGTAAATAGCACATGATACAAGAACACAGGAGATTTTCATGTCTAGAAAAAAAATTCTTAATGTACGTTTAAAACAAAAATAATCCTAATAAGCTCTTATTTATGATAATAGTACAGTAGTTTTATATCAATATACTTAAATAATTTGAATACAAATACTACAGAAAAGTTGACCGAGAAACTCATTGAACTATTAAAGTGGACTTTTCAGTAAGTTTTGAATCACTAAGAGTATGTTGTAAAACACTGAAAAAAGCTAATATTGTGCCAATATTTCAAACAAACATAAAAGCAAGAGACCCAGCTAATTACAGGCCTGTCAGCTTGACATTGATTGCGAGGGAAAAATAAATAAAAATGGAATGTCCAACCTGAAACACAATTAATAAATCATTAAAGGTAGATGATATAATTAATGCCAATCAACATGGCTTTATAGAAAATAGGTCCTGTGAAATTTCCTTGTTATCGTCTTTTGACGAGATTACAAGTTTAGGTGATAAAGATTATAGTTTGATATAATTGCCTTCTCCAAGGTATTTGATTTAGTAGCACAATTTTCTGATTAACAAACTGTATTGGTACAACATTAATAGGGCACACTTTAATTACAGTGAAAAGGAATTCACAGGATCAAGTAAAATTGGGGCTTTTACTCAAGTCCAAAAAGATAGGTCTTGAAGAAGAAATTCAGTCTGGATGGATAAATGGAGAAAAAAAAATAAGAAAAATGATCTGAAAGGAATAATCTATATAAGGTGTGAGACGTATTTTGGCTTAGTGAAAATAATGTCCCACAGCAGAGCTTAAGAAAATGAAGATATGGAAATGGAAGCTGCCTCAGCTTCCTCACTGCAAAATTCAAAGTAGCTACCCAAACAATTCACTGAAGCTGAGAAATTTTCATCACCATATGAAATAATTGGTATATGAAATCACAGCTCTTTTAATGAGTTGTTTAAATAAAACTACCAAATTGCCCTAAATCAGCAAATAAAATCTCTGAAGCACATACTTGTAGTATCTGGGCTTTAAATGTCTATCTCTGGATATGAAAACTTTAGATGACTTGTTCCACTTTGATGTGAATCACTCTTAGATGTAAATCAACCTGTCAGATCAGCTGTCCTATGTATGAGAGGCACAGAAATGCTCCCCACTTGTTGTACAAGTACTGCTAATTAAAGGCTCATCAATTTGATCTGAGTGGTCTGGTGAATCACAAATCATCAATAGCACAAAACCAAGAAAAAAAGTAAGTAGGACCAGAAGTTGCCAGAGGTATCTGGTGAGACGTGCAACAGCTGTTATATATAAGAGCAAGAAAATTGCTGAGATAAGATCCTGCTTACACTGGCAAGTAGACTTTGCTAAGTAAGCTGCAGTGACCATATTTAACATCAGCTTTGTGCTTCTTTAATCCAAAACATACTAGGTAAGTGTGACCAGAAGTCACCAGAAGTATTTGGTGAGATGTGCCAGGAAGTTGGAGGCACCAATGCCAGTGTGCACAGAAAGAAAATAGAGCTTTCTCAAACACATCCTCTTTTCCACCTAGAAATGCTATCCAGATTTTGATGGCTTTTTTCATCTGTCCTGATTTGCACTTATCTGCAAGTCTAGGCACAGCTTCTGAGCAGAACTCTGACTGCTCTGGAAATCTCAGGCATCTCTTGAGCACAGGCAAAGTTAGATTTATTGGTGCATCGGTAGGAAGCACACAACTTCCTAGAAGATGGATTTCAGCAAAGACACTTCTCAGTCTTCAGTGCCTTCAATATTAGTTCAATATTTGACCTCATGTCAAATGGCCTAAAACCAGCTTAAGCTGATGTTCTTCCAAGGAATGCTGGTACCGTAACATATGCCCAGTGCAGTACTGGCAGACAGAAGAATATGTTATTCCTATGGATAATAAACAACTTGCACTGCTGATCAAGTCACCATCGATTACAAGTTTTCCTGAAGACATGTGAGGGCCAGGTACCTTGATGCAGTTCTGTTAGTGCAGTGGTTTAAGCTGATTCATAATCCTTCATCAAGTCAAGTCACTAGAGAGGATAAATTTCCATCATCTTAGTAACAACATCTTCACAAAAACAAAACAAAACAACAGAGAAAGAAGTATATTTTTTCTACATGTATTGCCCCTTATTCTAGACTGCAACCTGGATCTAGTTTGTTTTTGGATTTAAAAAGCATTTTCCATTGTTTTCACATTTAAGTTTGCTTCCAGATGTTCTTCCCGATAGCTTTTGTTGTGTTTTTTTTTCTTCTTTTTCCATATCAAATCTCATTCCATTCTTTCCTAGAACAGTGGGTGTTTCCTCCCTTTTAGCCTTTCCTTTCTTCACAAGATATAGTGCAACAGCTGTTGTATATAACAGCAAGGAAATCGCTGAGATAAAAGACTCCTACTTTCCACTGGCAAGTAGACTTTGCTAAGTATGTTGCAGCAACCATGTCTAACATCAGCTTCGTGTTTCCTTAATCCAACCCTTCTTGGGTTCTTCCTGGCCCACCTATTTTCAAAACTGCAGCATGTTGTTACCGCAAAGCCTGAAGAATTTTTCATCATGGTCAGTACTTAGCTGGATGGTCACCAAGCATTGGTTTCTCCTTGGCCAGTTGTTCCATCAAGTGTCTATGCTACACTGTGCAAAGATGGAAGTAGCGGTAAACAGGGGAGGCATCACGTGAGTGGACAATGGGTGGACTGGTAAATATTGCTGCCAAACAGGTGGAATAAATAAGACAGAACACTGAGGCGTTGGAGACAGTACTTGAAAATGAAATGAATGTCCAAGGAATAAGAAGTAAGATGTAGGATAGGATTCATACTTCTAACTATGCATGCCTAATGCCACCCATGTGCCCTGGCACAGGCAGATCCATCATGTGGGCTGGCAGATACAAGATGGGGATCAGTGGGAGAGCAGGTCCTTTTTAAGGAGAATCTGTAGGACAAATAGGACACCTGAATGTGTCCTACAATGGTACAAAATGCCTCAAAATGATACAAGTGGCAAAATGATACTATGTCTGGGCAACTGAAGCCTGTTCCAGGAAAAGTCACATACCTACACAGATGTTCCTTCATGCAATTTCCCTGGGTGGCCAAGCTAACGAGTAGCAGTCAGTGGAGCCAAGAAAGCAAAGGGCTGTAAAGCAGGTATTAGCCACTGACTGTACTGACTCCATTTACTGTATTGACATGCTGAGCACTGAAACACCCATCTCACACACTGGTTTCCAGATGTAACACCTAACTTGAATATCTTAAACATGTGAGATGAAGCCATTCTCTAGATTATATGATCAATTAAAAGAAATCAAGTGGCTGGGAAAGTACAAAGACTAAATAGATAGAGGCCGAGAGATTAATTGAAGGGGATGCAGATGGTACAATAAACTTTTCAAACCCACTTATTCCATTACAAGAGATGAAAATATACTCAGCACATCCATAGGACTCCATTTTCATAAACACAAGTTGTGTAGTTGAGCAGGAATGTTATATGACTGCAAATAAGATGGGACTCTGAGCCCAGAGAGAAAGATGGGAATCTCACCAGAGAAGCATTGGTGAAACTGGAGAGTGTAGTCCAGTGGTAAAATTCATGTGTGCACTATCTGTCATTATGAGGCTAAGCAGTAATCATGATTAATACATGGTCACCTCATGAACCACAGCGATCTATCTTTTGGGAATTCAATATGGGGATTCTTACTAGTTCTGAAAGGAAAATAAGATATTGGACTGTAGACTATCCAGAATCACAGATATCCTAAGAATCTTTAGCTATTTCTAATGTCACTGGAGTCCTATGTGTTTATGGTTATGTTTTAACCATCTGTCTTTTTTTTTATTTCCTTGTGTCAGCAAAAGAGGCAGATGCTCTTATAATATCTTAAGATGCTCTTATGTATCTTAAGATTTGTTTCAAGACCTAATCACGGCAGTCTGGTAGTTACTTAAGCAAACCAGTGAACAGAAGTTCCGGGCTCTCCCAGGGAGTCTTTGCTTGGCCCAGGCCGCTCAATTAAAAGCAATGATGTGTGGCCAAGGCTTGCTGCACTGAAAATGGCCCAGAGAAGTTACACAACAGGCAGGATCTGGGGATTTGGATCATGTGATCTCAACCTCAGATCCTGCTCAGGCAACGCTGAATCCTGATGTCCACATCTATTAAATTTGTTTACTAAACTGCCTCATTATCTGTTTTGTGTCAGGATTTCTTTAGGGTGTGGTAAAATTGGACAGATGGGCTTCAAAACCTTCCTTGAGGCATGGAACAGTCAGGGTTGGACAGATGGGCTTCAAGAAGTTACCTTGAGGCCTCAAACACATGGGAAAAGAAAGAGGAAGGGAAAGAAGCATTCACTCCCAGTTTTACAAATAAGCATAGAAGCCAGGATAAGATGTGAGAAACTTGGAGGATATTTCTCCAGAAGAATATTTCTCCAGAAGAAGTCATACTAAAATTCAACAGCTGCAAATACCTGCTTGGCTTTTAATATCATTACTGCTCACTGATATGCTGGAGGGGAGTTTGTGCAGCAAACAAGTGCCTCAATGTTTCTTAAGTGTTTTAGCAATGAAAACATGCTTTTTCATAAAACCAATAAGAAACCACATTTAAACTACAGAAGACTGTAAGTAAGAAATGACTGTGTAAGTAAGAAATGACTTCTTTTAAGCATATATATATTGACCTGCTAGATTAGGCTTTCAAACCTTTTCTTTTCTCCACACAGAGCAGTGAAATAACTCTTTTTGCTAGTACTGTATTAACTAAACAGTCCCTTGAGATTAACAACAAGCAAATATTGGAGCAGGCTTCCTCAGGAGGTGATTACACAAACAAATTCTCGTTTTAAAGTTCATAAAACCAATTTTGAGAAAGGTCAGGCAGTGATCAACAGAGTGATCCCAGCATCCTAAGGATTCCTGTAAGTGAATGCAATGCCTGGCTGCAAGAACCTTGATATTTAAAGAGAATTATGCAAGTAATTACTTTTGGTAGGGGTTGGGAAAGATCCTGTTTTTGCAAATAATGTGAAATGGCCACAGTGACATTGGAGAGCCCTAAAGATAGGACCACTGCAAGGTAGCACTTCTGTGAAGTCCTAGTACTCATCTGTGCAGAAGGATGAGAAGAATAAACACTCTGAATCCAGCTGTGTCAGCTTTAGACCACAGGAGGATTTCCAGGCACTCTGGGGATTCTTGGTCATTTTATCTGTGTTGGTTTTAAATACCTCTATGACGCTTAGCAGGTGCCTCACTAATGCTCACAGATACCAGGCACTGCCTGAGAACACAATAAGGGAGAGTCTGCCCTGAGGAGTTACAGCCTAATAAAACAGCCCCACGTGAAGCAGAGAGGGCTTTTATATGCCCAATAAAATCTGATCCACAATGAAAGCAAGGGGAGTTTTGCCATTGACTTCAGTAAGGTGAGGATTGCGTTATAATGTGTTGCTATTAAATGAACTGGTAATTAGCCCCAATGAATAATCACTGTGCTTAATATGGACATTCTCAGTGTCTGCACTGTAGACAGTCACACAGCTTTGGAGCATTAGGATGGTCAACGAGTTTGTACTAACAAAACACATTTTTCTTCCCTCTTTTTCTTGTTTATCAAGAGCAGAAACCAGCCCCAGACATCCAGATGAGCTGCTCACTTACCTACTTTCAATGTGCCCCCCACCACCACAATACATGCAGCGCTGAGGACATTGCTGGAGTTGCTGGGGAACTCAAGGGTCCCCAGGATGTAGAGACCCCTCAGAGGCGGAAGGGCCGTATCCACCAGGATGGTCCGGTCTGAGAAACAAAACAGAGGGTTATTCAGGACAGTGCTGGCCTATAACCTGCCAAAAGTGGTACAGAGGTGGAAAAGGTCAGAATATTGCCACTGCCTGAATTGAGCTTTACTTAAATCTGTTTTTTTTTTCTTTTTTTTTTTTAACTTAAAAAGAAGGCAGCTAGGGATTGTGTGCTTGCACAGCACCCAGAAGAGCTTCATCTGCTGCTGAGGCTCCATGGTGTGACTGCAATCTGATAATAAATAATAATATAATATTTATAATGATGTTGTTGTGTGATTTAAGTTTCATCAAATGCCACTTGAAGCTGTTAGAATGCCTGTGAAATGTAGCAAGCTGGAGACGTGCTGGCTTCTCTGGATGAATCTGGCTCTGATTTGGAAAGTAAATCTTGATCACTCAATGCAATGAAGCAAGAATAAATTTATCTGTGTCGAAAGAGCATTTTTCCTCATGGCTTGGAAGAGAGTAAGAGTGAATGAAAAAAAAATACAACTGTGTCAAATAGTTATAGTGACAGTGGCAGCAAGCTGGAGGTGCATATCACAACCCACCCTCCATAATTCCCTGTCACTGCTCTTCTCTCTCTGCAGTTTGGCTTTGCTCTTAGGTTTGCAAGAGACAAGCTTTGCTGAAGTCAACACAATCTGCAGGAGGCTGAATTTCTCTTGTTCTTTATTCACAGTCCTACTCATTCCCTATCAATAACTTAGTTAACAGCAGGCAGAGGAAGTACCATTGCCCTAGTTTCGTAAGGATAAAGTATGGAGCATAAGTCACTTCTGACCCCATTTCTCTTTGATCCCTGCTTTGATCAGATGACACTAGAAGTATGTTGCAGCGCTGGATATTATCTGAAATCAATTTGTGACCTCCTATGCTGGCTCCTCTTTAAAATACAATTAATGCAACATTATGGAACCTGACTGGTTAAGAGCACAGGGCTTAGATACAATTTTATTGCCGGACACACACCAACCTCTGTTGTCATATTCCTCCTTTCAGTCAAGCATCATATCAGGCCGGGACTGCCGCTTAATGTATAATTTTATGTTGTGGAAAAGAGATGATGATGGCTGGGCACAACAGCAATGCCACTGGTGCCTCCTAAAGACGCCAGCTTATGGCCTGTGAACCATTTAAATGTCACTTTTGCTTTCAAAACAGGACATGAGTAATGACTGAAATGGCACATCATTTGAGGTAGCCCATAGAAGTGAATTCCATCCTCAAGGCCCATCTAATGCTTTTTAAAATTGTTAGGAGCTCTTCAGTTGATTTCAGGAGAGACCAGCTCAGGCCCTTTAATTGTGGTTTCTAGCTCATTTCATTGTCAGCAGGAGTAACAGCTTCCCAGTAGAGCATCTATCTGAGTCACTGCATGGCCCTGGAAGAATAAGAAGCAAAATCTCCTAGCAGAGAGTTCAACAAGATACTGCTACTTAGAGAAACAGGCGCAGAACCTGTGCTTAGGATCTAATTGTGACTTCCATAGAAACAATTGGCAGAAAATTAGATTCTTCAACATAATGACAGCTGTCAACGCCTACCAAGAGATTTGCTATGGATTCCCTTGATCTCTCATTCTTTACTGCAAGGCACAGATTCACAAAACAGGGCCGATTAAGGAACAAGCAGATTTTACAATGGATTTTGTCAAAGCAGTGAGAATGGGGCACTTGAAACAGTTTTGGTGTGGAATATGGGAAGAGATATGCAATATCTTAAATGAATTAGCAGACAACCAGTTTTGCTTCTCCCTATAGCCATAAGCAGCTGCTTTGGAGGAAGAGACAAATAGCCATACAATAGGTAGTGCAAGGAGAGTCTTTTCCCCCCAAAAAATATTTAGAACTCAACTCAAACCATGCAGCATAAAGGCTTGTCAACTCTTCCAACCCCTGGCTTGTAGAAAGAGAAAGATTTGGGGTTGTTACCATTTAGGGTTTACTCAGATTTACTGAGAACCTTGCAGCAGTGCATTTATCAATCTGTGAGTCATGAGAAAGCAAGACTAAAAGTTAGAATGTTTTTCCCTGATCAGTCTGATGTCTTCCACAGTAGGAGACAAAATGTTCTGTATCATTCAAAGGCAGAGGTACAAGGCTTTTCATTATATCTGAAGAACATCCAGAGTTCTGCCATATTAAGGACAAATTCACACTCTGTCCTTCTTTAAGCAAAACTCTGGCTGACTTCAAAGACAAATTAGCTTTGGAGGTCTGCTGTTGTCCCCATCAGGTGAGGTAAGTGCAGCTATCGAAGTAAACAACTGTCATGATCCAGGACAAGAAATAAAGACATCTTTATTTCTTTAACTAAAGTTAAAGATAACAATTTCAATCATCCAGGCTGATGTTCTAAAGGGTCATAATCCCTGGGCAACACGATTCCTGGGAGGAGTACATGCAATCAGGGCCTAATTTTTGCACTTCTCCAATTACAGCAGACATAGGGTTGAAGATACAACCCTCAGAGATCTTTTCTGGTACACACACTGTCCTAAATCATGCACACCTGAGTCCTCAGGGAATCACCATGCAAAGGCTCAATGGTCCTTGCTGGTCCTGTTGTGATGTGCCATAGTGTAGTAAAGACAGCACAAAGTGCACTCATGAATTGACTGAATTGAAGGTGAGCAGATGGACTTAATATTGGCATTTAGTCTTGGTTCTGAAGCCCTAAATTTTCACAGCTATTCACATGCAAAGCCCTGGATGCTCAGGGATCCTGGGTCTGCTTACTGGTTTGTTTCTTCTGCACACATAGTCCTACTCTGAATTTGCCATTTACTCCTCCTTTCCACATGTTTCCCCACATCTTGCTTTCTCCATTTTTGTTTTCTTCTTATTTTCTGGAGAACAGCAAAGGACACACTAGGAGCCCAGGATATGCCGTGCCTCTGTTCCCAAGGACTATACCAAGCATCACCAGAACCCATGGTTTTCAGAAAGCCTTGGTTGAAAAGAAACTCCTTGAATCTTTGAGCTGAAGCATCCTTCAGGCATGCAAGTTTTTCACAGCTTTCAGATATAATAAGTCTCTACAGAGCATATGCAATCTGCATTTTTCCCTAAATCTCATAATATGAGAACATTTTCACAGGCATGAAGAAACTCCTGTGTATAATCTCTTTATAGGACAGGCATAGTCCTATGCCCTGCAGAACTGAGAAGGAAAAGCACAGTATGTGAGGATAGGAAACAGAGAGAAGAGAATAAGGGGGAAGACGTTGAAATGATATCTCTCAGGCAGAAGGGGAATCTAGTTTGTGAAATCACAGCTCAAGAATGTGGCAAAAAGCTTCAGTTGACAAAGGCTGTAAGTATATTCATCAAACACAGACTGAAACATTTTTACAAGGAAAAAAAAAAAAAGAAAATGCTCCTAGGCATACCAGTTATATGTCAAGTTTCAGTCTAGAACAGATATTTTTGCTGAGTTGCACATCTTCCTAAAAAAGACTTTAAAAAGGAAATGCTGACTGCTTTGTAGCTGTAGCATCATGGGTGTGAGCTGTGAAACAACAGGAGAAGGGAGAAATTCTCACATGCAGAGATATTTGTGCAAACCTGGGATTTCATCAGTGTAAACAAACACCACTTCGGCATGTGATGCTTTGGTGTGTGAAATTCTAGCAAAGGGCAATATTGCTCAGCATAAATAACAGAAGGCTCATTGGCAGTCAAAAAAGAAAAGAAAAAAAAAAGGAGAATGGGAGAACAAAGGTCCTTCCACACTTGAGAAGCAAAACAAACAGATTTTTCAGGCTTTATAAGGTCCTTACAGAATATTCTGAGTTATGTAATAGAGGGAGTTGGCCACTAAGGGGTTAAAATGATAAGCTTTAGGTCACAAGGCTTAAGTGATTCACCTTCAGAGAGAGACAAAACTGAGATTTTTTCTTCCATAAATGCATTCACATAATAAGAAGCAAGATTTTCAGAAAATAATATTTCAAGCCTGAAAACAGGGCTACATTTCTTTATACATATACTATCTCCAGACAAAACCTCACAGGTATGCCACAGTCTTAATGTTCAGACGTGCAACACTGAAAACTCACTAATGACTCCAGCAATGACACAAAATGCCTTTGATCAACCACATTGCTATATAAAACACCATCACATGCCATTGAATGGAAATCAGGCACAACAGAAGAGCTATTATATGAGATACAGTACTCCAGCATTCATCTCTTCAAACAGAAAAAGTTCAAAGAAAATCAAAATCAGAAAATGAATAACAGAGTGAATTTCACCACTAAAAGAAAAAAAAAGGAAAGACAGAAAAGAAATTGCCAGAGGCTACATGATATCATATCAATACCCTTCAAAACAACATTCCAGCGCCTGGAATTATAACACGTTCTCCTTCCACACAGAGCGTGCTGTGTCAGGAGTGTGTCATACTGAAAACCATAAACCAAAGCCCTGAAAATCCAAGGGGCTTGAGAAGCTAATGCCACTGCTGGCTGCCAGAGTGGCATGACTAAACTCATCCAGCTTGTTTTTCGAGGTGGTGCAATTGCTGAGAACTTATGCAGATGAGAGAGCCTTGTGTGATGACTGCAGTTCTGGATGATGAACCTCCAGAGGTAAAAGCACAAGTTCTTCCAGCTTGAGCTAAAGCTTTCCAGCTGGGGCTGGGACAGAGGAATTTCCAATAGGGAACCAGACACTGAGGGGACTTGTAACGCACAAATCCTAAAAGTTATCTTAATTTCCTTAACAGGAGAGACCAACCTCTATTGCATACACACTCTAGTGAAGGAGTTAAGAGTTATGGATGATATCAAAAAGAGAGTCAAAGAGTATGGCTAAAAGATTCACATGTTCCACTGAAACTAGCAAGAAAGGTGCCTTTTTTCTTCTTAGCTGTTAAATATTTTGCTGTGGTTTAACAGCTCTTTTCTAGAGCAGAGGCATTTTTATTCCAAGCTTTGGCGCATCCTACACAACATAATTGATCACTAGGATTCAGGATCAGGAAACTGCAGCATCTAAGACAGCACTGGCATTGACTTGCATTCTGGTATTGAGTAATCTTTATTATCCTCTCCTTACAAGCACAAAACATTCCCGTCCAGGGAACAACACAGATCATGTGAAATCGTTCAATTCCTACCCTGTTGCCTACCAACCAACAGGAACCATTAGGCCAAAGAGAATCCCCTGTCCCATACACTGCAGCATAGGGCAAAGACTACTCAATTTATCTGACCAAACCAGAACTGCTCTAAATTCTGGTGATGTTCTTTGTGACCCAAAGGCTGCACAGTTATGCTAGCACAGTGCCAGGCCTGAGCTAATGAGCTCTCCATCTCAGGAGGGCTAATTAGTGTATCAGCACACTGGTGCAGCTATGCTGTTTGCAGTTCTAGAACAAGATTGGTCGGGCTGGGCTGCAGGCATCTCTCTGCAGCGCTTCAGGCACGACTGATGTATGAAGGGTCTTGCCTTATCTGACAAAAGCCAAGGTTGACATCTCTCATGGCAGCTAAAATGAGATGCTCCTCCAAGGATAACACTTAGCTCTGTAAGATACACAGTGGAGCTGGATTCACAGGTGAGTTACCAATAGAGTAAAGGACGATCAGAACCTTAATATTCTGTTTCTGTTCTCTATGATTGCCTGAGCACATCCTATGTAATCAATAGGTGGTAAGGACAGAGGCCTAAGCTACCAGTGGCACCATTATGCTTCTTCATTTCTGCCTTTGACTCTTACAGCTTTGGAAAACTGAAATGCTTTGGTATTTTAAGACTCATTTGCTATAAACGGAGGCAATTGGTAAACTGGATATAATGTGATGCACAACACATTATCTAGCACTGTCTCCTGGCCATGTTCTCTAGGATCTATGAAGAATGAAGTACACATAACCCAACCAGGAGGATGAGAGAGACAGCAAACCACATGGGAAATGGCTCCTTGCTTATTGTCTGCATAAAGGGTCAGATGTAACAAAGCTAGCAGTAGTGCAGGAGCCAGTAGTAGAGATATGGACCTTCACAGAGTGATTTAGAGGATATACATTGACGCCAAGTTAGGCTGTTCTCTCCTGAGCATGGTCAGGAGGAATGAGATATGAGATTCAGGTCGCACCTGAAATGAGCTCTCTATGAGAACTAGTTGTTTAAGCTTCAAACATAATTGACTCATTTAGGAATTTAATGTTATCTGAAATTCATTTGGCTATTTCAGACCTCTGAACAGCACAAGCAAATGTTGCACCTGTGCCCACCTACGGTGACACCTGGATGACAGGCAGGATGGTCCTAGGGTGTCTCAAAGGACAACAGATACCTTCGTATTAAAAACTGACTTGACCTCTGGATCTCTATTTAATACTATCAATAAATCCTAAAAAAAAAGCAATTCAATTCACACTAAAGCAGATAGCCACATTTTATCACCTCAGTAATTCTTCAGGCTTCACTAACTGTGTTGACCAGTAACAGTTTCAGATGCCTAAACATAGACTGAAACTGTCTTTTTCGATGGGCAATCACTTGGAGCTGGCAGATAGGATACAGGGTCTGTAGGTGAGCAGCAAAGCAAAGCTGTGGAAGGATATCTCGGGCTTTTCTGGGCTCTGATTGTATGAATACTTAATGGCATGTATTCATTAGTGGTAGTCTGATAATGGAATTAAAACAAATAGATTGTGCTTGTTTGAACTAATAAGAATAGTGTAAATAACCTATTTTTTTTAATTCAGTGTAAATTCTCCTCAAAGACAAGGACAAACATTACTTTAGGATGA
>JAVCKT010020213.1:0-23250 GCA_032273925.1 Rhynchotus rufescens | reverse complement strand
TGTATTTATCAGTATTTTTTCTGTATTTAAAATATTTCAGTTATGAAATATAAAATAAATAGGACCATTTGAATCTTCTGACATTTTTTAAAGCAGAAGCTAGGTGATAGTTGAATTCTTCAACTTGCAACTTGAAGTTAATTAGCAAAATTGCTAATTAGTTAGTTGCATGATCTTATGGCAAAAAAGTCATAGTAGATTGTTAAAGGATAAGTAGAGTAATTTGTTCTTATAGAAGAGACAAAATCTATCTATGTTTATTGTGCATCCAATTTTAACACAGAATCACAGAATCACAGAATAGTTGAGGTTGGAAGGGACTTCTAGAGATCAACTAGCTCAAATTCCCCTGCTCAAACGGGGACACCTAGAGCATGTGGCACGAGGTCACATCCAGACAGGTTTTGAAGATCTGCAGAGAAGGAGACTCCACAGCCACTCTGGGCAGCCTGTTCCAGGGCTTTGTCATCCTCACACTAAAGAAGTTCCTCCTCATATGGAGATGAAACATCCTGTGTTTCCATTTGTACACTTCTTGTCCTAACCACCAGAAGAAGAGTTTGGCCCCATCTTCTTTACATCCTCCTCTTAGATATCTATACATGTTGAGATACATTGAGAAATCTCCTCCCAATCTTCTCTTCTCCAAGCTAAACAGGCCTAGCTTGCTTAGTCTTTCATCCTAAGATAGATACTTCAGTCCCTTAATCATCTTTTTTGTTGTCTGCTGAACCTTCTCCAGAAGCTGCACATCCCTCTTGTACTGGTGAGCCCAGAACTGCACACAATACCCTAGCTGCAACCTCAGCAGAGCTGATTAGAGGGGTAGGATCCCCTCTCTTGATCTGTTGGCAGCACTCCTCCTGATGCAGGCCAGGATCCTACTGGCCTTCCTGGCCACAAGGGCAGAGTATATTTTCCCTCCTAAATGAAAAATAGAGTTCACAGAATTATTTATTTTCTCCACTGTGTGCACATATATATGCAGTAGACAGGAAGTCTTCATCTACGTTAGAAATAATATGTAGAGATACAGATATGTATTTCTCTTCTATTTTACCAAACCTATTTAAAGATTTTTCTTATGTGCACTTTTTATCTGCAAACTACTAAATATAACACTATTCATTAAAGAACTATGGATTCAATATAACTTGTTTTGTGGAAAACAAATCATTTAGGTATATATGTCTTCTTAAGTTTATGCTGTATTTCTGCAACATTTTTTCCTGACCCTACCTATATGAATCCATATCCTCTCTCTTGTGATCTTGTTTTGTACAGTTGTGTTCAATCATCGAGTCCATCCGTGCTACACTTATGAGAGGTAGAAGATACTAAGCAGATCTCTTAGATAAATATATAACAAAAAAGAGCACTAATAAGGTTCCTATGGGATGTTTCCCTAATAGATATTTTTAATAAAGATTTATTGGTGATATCCTTCACTTTCTGAAAATATTTATGCTGTGCTGATGTGATCTCCATTACATGTAAGGCTGTGTTCCATTAACCTTAGGTTTTGCAGCTGGATTTCTTTTGATTTAATATATGCTATGGTTGGTTTCAGATCAGAAGTGATATTTTTGAGAGTAAAGATAATTTAATCAGTCAAAGTTTGGATTTATCTCTATGCTTTAAATTGTGATAGCTGTCAAAATATCATCTAGTGTGGTACATGATTTCTAGATTTTAGGAATTTGGAGTCCAGTAAATTTAACAGGTTTAAAGTTGTGAACATGTTTGTTTTCTTATTTGTTTTCTTACCTGTAATGCAAATCTATCAACAACTTTCATATTATGGTACAGTACAAGAGATACAGGATAATGTCTCCCTCCCACCTTAAATCATCTGGACTTTCTCATGTCCTGCATACACTTCAGAATTCAGGATGTCTGAGGTAAGGAGGGGAAAAAAATAAAACCCATGATTTATATCAGAAGATATAAATTCCAGACATGTCTCTGCAAATGGATTGGAGAGGT
This sequence comes from Rhynchotus rufescens, assembly GCA_032273925.1. Taxonomy (NCBI): domain Eukaryota; kingdom Metazoa; phylum Chordata; class Aves; order Tinamiformes; family Tinamidae; genus Rhynchotus; species Rhynchotus rufescens. The sequence goes on along the minus strand of JAVCKT010020213.1, from coordinate 21,264 downwards.
ATTCATCTTACCAGATTTCTAGACATCTAGTGGCATCTAGACTTGGATTGAGATCAATCATACTTTGGATAAACCTGCATTTCTGCATTGACTCAAATAAAAGTCTAGTTGACTATCTTTCACATAGCTGTCTATATTATAGATGTCTGTAGTCAGTTAGATGACTCTTAACTTACAGGAAATGAAGCACTGAAGCTTCTTTTATGTCAGTTCATAATGTGCATAAAAATAAATCGATTAATTTTAACCCATGCTTGGAAAACATTTCAAGACACTGTGTGTGTGTGTATATATATACATAATGTATATATGTAAGTACCTGTATGTGTCCTTACTAGTTTATCATTTATAGCTGAATTGTACTGGGTTATTTTTAAGCATAAATTAGATTTGGGAATACATTTTTTGATTGCTTTTAAAGTCACTGGGTTTTTTGGTTGTTTGATTGGTTGGGGTTTTTTGTCTGTTTAAAAGTCATCAGGGTTAAAGTCCAATTCAAATGTTTTCATTAATGTTGACCTTCAATACATTGATCAGCAGTTCTTCACTAGGAATCCAGTTTAGATTGTGATTTTTGACCGAGTGAAATGGCTCTCTGCTATCAGAAACTGGCAGTGAAAGGATAAGAAATGAAATAATTGTACCTATTTTTACCTTTGGGTAGACATTTTGCTGTTGTGTGTGCTAAGGGAAGAAGTTTCTCATAATAACCTAAAAGTAACAGAAAGTAGTAAGTGCTTCCAGTAGTATTAGGTCTCTCCTTACTAATCCTTTAAACACTCCAGCAGATTGGGTAGTTGAGCTAACCTCTGTTGCCAGTACCTCTCATCCAGCCTGGGATTCTGGAAAGGAATGAACTAAGCACAGACAGTGTCGCCAACTTTTTGTAGTTGTTTGAAAGTCTTGCAGTATGTGATGTTTTGTTCGAGTTTAACAAATGTGTATTACTGCTTGAGAAAATGTCAACTTTTAAAAAGTCTTCAGTCTTTGCTCCTGAAGAGGAAAAACTTAAAAATATAGAATATTTCTGTACTATTTCCAAAATAATGTTTGGTTTTATCTTATTTTAGATAAAATTTTATTTTTTTTCATTTTTTTTTATCAGTACTAGAGGAAACCTGTACATCTATGCTGTTGTCCTTCTCAGAATTTAAAGGTGCCTTATTGATGATGATTTTTTAAATGGTTTTAGATCCTACCTACGTGACTCTAAAAGCGGGAGAATGGGAAGACTGACAGGTAGCAATGGAAATTTTGGCAAGAAATTTTGATGTCTTTGCAGAGACAAAACAAAACTTCGTTGTTGGAACAGGCTGCCCAGAGAGGTTGTGGAGTCTCCTTCTTTGGAGATCTTTAAAACCCGCTTGGACGCAGCCCTGTGCCACGTGCTCTGGGTGACCCTGCGTGAGCAGGGGGATTGGACTAGATGATCTCTGAGGTCCCTTCCAACCTTAAGCATTCTATGATTCTATGATTCTATGAATCAGACATGGGCTGTTGTGTGCAGAGCAGCCTTATGAATAGCTGTTTAGAAATCGCCCATCTTAGGGAACTTCAGTGGAAGAAATGGCAGTTTCAAGCACAGGAATTGGACACCCAATTTAAACTTGCCATTTTGTCATGCAAGATTGAGAATTTGATAGACCCTATCATAGGAATGATAACATTCTTTCTCCATGTTAAAGCCAGGCAGCAGATGACATAGAGTCAGAACATATTCACTAGTAAGTCCTGAGAGAAAACCCAACTACATTGCCCTGAAGGCTAGATTTCTGTTCTCCCTCAAGCTGAATGCACTGCTAATGTCTTAAAATGAGACAACATCGGTAGATGTGCTTATCAGCATTTATTTTGGTGTTAAAACTACCTTTTTTTAAACAAACATTGTTTATAATGTCCTCCCAGGACATTAAATCCCTGGCCTTGGTTCTGCTGAGAACCTCATATCCCTGATGAGCTCTTTTCCCAACCCTGTCTTTTGCTAAAGGATTGCACGTCAGCAGTGTAGCTCATCTTGCTTAGGATACTAAGGCTTTGCATGGATAAAAGGCTTAAAATAGTGAAGATATGACTGTTCACAGGACAAAGAACTTAGTGTGCTAAGTAAAATGGAGTGTCCACAGTAAAATGGAGGACTGTTTTGATCAAGAATCTTCAGCAAATTTATTTATCTGTGACAGAGTCCCTGTGGGTATCAGAAAGCGGTTTGGTAAATGAAGGAGCAACCAGTGGAATAATTCAATGGGAGTAAGAATAGGTCTTGGAAGTCTGCACAAGCAGAGTAGGGTGTGAAGTTTGGCCAGACTTGGCAGGTGACTCCAGTCACCTCTTCCTTAGTACTACTTCCTACTACTTAGTACTACCAGGAAGTAGTACTAAGTAATAGGGGACTGGAGTAAGTGCGACAGGAGGTTCATCTACCTGGGTAGCAGGACCAGCAGCAGCAGGGCTTGCCAAAGCCAGATTTACAACCAAGGGTTTCTTGGAATAATTTTGCCTCTAGCTGAAGCAGAGGCAGGAATTAGAGTGTGAAAGACTTGGCAAATGAACACCCAGACGGTCCAGATCCTCCGGCCACACTGGATTACATAAATAATAATAATAAAAAGCTCTCGAGATTTTCTGTCATATTTGCTCCAGATAGATCTATAGCCTTAGTGTTCAAAAGGCAAGTTGCCAAGTCTGCCATTAGGCAAGACACTGAACATACCTCTCGATATATGTAATCATTAACAACTGAGTCATCCTCAGGAGATGACAAACGATGCCCTCATCTGTAATTCCATTCCTGTTGTCCATGCATTTCATTCAGTGAGCTTTTCATGAGTCTCATATCTTTTAATCCATTTTTGTGCAACTACTTAGGGAAGTAAGAGCTGAAGATTTCTTTAATTTTTGAAATGAAAAAGCAATTCCTTCTGAAGAAACATGACTTGTTTCGGTGCTTGATATAGGAAAGAAAAGTATCAGAAACAGGTTGTTTCCAGTAACTCTACAGTTCCAGTTTTTCTAAAAAGTCAACGCTATCACCCCTGTGAGTGCACATTCAGATCCTTCTCCCTGTTGTGTGCTTCCATAGTAGCATTTTTCCAGTCACAGCATATCTTCCCAGCCCTTCCTGTCTTTGCAGAGGCCCCTGAGAGGCAGCCCGGTGGCCTGCACAGAGCAATGCAGAGGTTGGTATCAGCTTCTTACAAGAAAATTGGGAAGCACCATTTATTCTCCTAAGACAGTTCTTATATCAACACAAAGTGAGAATCATTTGATGCAAATTGAAGATCTGGAGCTTAAGAGAAGCATCCACTACCAAATTTCACACGAGCAGGACCGTTCAGGGTTAACCGCTGTGGTTAACGTTGCGATGAGGTCCTTGCCACGTGGTCCCTGTGTGTGCAGGTGTCACGGACGAGCAGGACAGCTTTCTCGCACATGAGCAACTTGACTGGCTCACTGCAGCCCACTGTGTTCTGCACAGCAACAGGAGATCAGGCAGGAGATGCTTCTCCTTCGAGAGTCGTATTTACAGCAGCTTGCTTTGGGGGTTGCAGCTGGAAGCAGAGCTGGAGAACAGCCTAACATTCTCCCTTGGGATCCAAGAAGTCGAAAACCTCAAGAAACACTGGGGGCCATGGACTCCAAGATGTGATGGCGAGGCTGCTCTTCATTACATCCTCCTCCTTTCTTCACTATATCCAGTCAATTAGGTCTGATTTCACTTGCACAGGAGACCACAGCTCCCAGCATCAGGGAAGGCTTTTCTGGGTCTTAGTTTTGGGGAGGAATTCTGTCCATTGTGGGGTTGATTTTTGGCAGAAACTTAAGCGATACGGTAGGCTCAGTCAGTTCTGCATAGGTTTGCATGTGCAGGTGTGTAATGAGATTTTATAGAAGAAAAAAAATCATATTAAACTGTCAAATTAGTTCCGTTCTCAGATTTTACATGCAGCGGGTGCAGCTCCGCAGCAGCTGAGCAGTCAGTGAGCCAGTCCTGGAAGGCTTGCAAAGCTCAGGTCTGGGAGCTTTGGGGGAATTTGCTCTTGTCTTTTTTGATCTGTTTTTAAAAAGTTCTAAGGAAAATTTGCCATTTTTTTGCCATTTTTCATCACCTGAAAGTCAGGAAGGGCGATTAACTTTTACTAAGTCAGGTTTGTGGACCTTTGTACTAAACAAGTGAATGAAAAGAGCTAACTCCTCAGGACGGGACACTAATTCAAGTCCTAGGGAACTTTTCTTTAGCTACAGCATGGACCCCTCTCTTAAAGCAAGCAGAGCGCGATTTGGACTGCTTATGCTTTCTGAATGAATGTCCAAATGATGTGCAAAAAGAATCACTGATGAGCTACCTTCATATTTATTATGCCCTAGGATGTGAATTTCACAAAGGTGTTCAGATACATGATCTCAGTCCACTTGAAGCATTAGGCATGTCAGGATTGCTTAAATGAGCAATAACCATTTAAGCATGGAGTACAAACACAGTTGATGAACTGGAAATAAGAATAATTTATGCAGAAAAAAAAACATTTTCTGCACTTTTCACATAAATTATCAAATACTCCAGAAGTACCAAAGGAAACCACGATCATGTCATCTTGGCTTACTGAAAAATGGAAATACCTAAACAGTGAGTGTTTTATTATCACACAACATTCAGTGGCCACTTCCAGTAGGACTGATGTTAAGAGCGAGCTTTAGAGCCCGACTCCCTCTGAAACCGTCTCTGGTGGTCCTTGCAGGGAGGAGTTTAGCCCTTTTGACCAAAGGTTCTCTGGCTCAGTAAGAACAAGCAAATAGTGTCCCCAGAGAGTGCAGCAGTCAGGCGGGTTAGAGATGCCGGGAGCTGGATTGATTCTTCCTTAATTCTTGGGCTTCTTCCTTAATTCTTGGTGACCCTCTGCCTCTGCCACCTCAGGGTCAGGTGGCTCTGACTGCCTGGCCCATGCGGGTGTGTAAGCAGGAGAGTGAAGCGGGGCTGCAGTGGGGAGCGCAGCCAGGAGTGCTCAGCTTTGAGCTGGCACCTCAGGCACTCGTTACTCACTTATGACCAAGTTATGGTGGGTGGTATTAATAAACTTTAACTCTGGCTGCTACGCAGCAATAGGAATGTTTAACGCACTTCCTATCCCCCCGTTAAAGAAAAGATTTGAGCACAACAGACTACTTCCTGACAGCAGCTGCACCTGGAGTCAACCACACTTAAATTACCATGTTTACCACAAACACGTGGGGAAATAAAATACATGTTCCTTATGTGGTTATTTTTGTGGGTAACTGCATCCACCCTCAAGCAATTATCAGTGAGCACAAAAGGAAATGGACTCACAAAGCTGCCGTGCGGGCTGGTAAATCCAGCTCTGAAGCGTAGTGTGTGAAAAGTGTTCTGGCTTTGTGGCATGAATGCCGTGCATGGTGGTTGTGACCTGTGTGTGTCTGCTGAAAAACTGCTGATGGTTGAGTGTGTTTGTGGGGGCTGCCTCCCGGCGAGGCCTGTGCGGCAGGAGCCCCAGCAGCGCCGCAGCGACCACAGCCTGGCGGAGCTGCGGGCAAAGGAGAGGTGCCGGCGGGAACAGGGTTAAAGCCTTGCGGAAATAAAGCGAAAAGCGCAGCTCGGTGCCTTTGTGCTCTGCTTGTGAAAAGGCACCTGAAGCTAAAGCCTGCCTGACGTGGTCTCACACCAGTACATCTGCAGAAAATATATGACAGTGGTGCTCACCGATAAGAGGAAAGCAAGGGAGGATGGTGCAGTTCTCCTGGAAGATGTCATCCCTGGAAGTTATGTTTAATTTAGTTCCAGGTTCTGAGAAGTATTACCGAACTTCTGGAGCTGAAGTACATGATCTTTCAAGGTTGATTTAACTGCACTGTAACCATCTAGCTGCTTTCGAAACTTGTACTCAGACACCCAAGAAATACCTCTAATTAAATGAATTTTATAAATAAATTTACACTCAAATATTCGTGAAGTGCTAAGAAGACTCTCATCCTTGGCCTTCCCCATCACTGTGTTGCCTCGGAAGTCCAAAAGACTCCATCATTCTGCAGCTACACCCTGCATTGCCGAATCTGCCAGACGACCCCAGGAGAGCCCATTTCTGTGATGTTGCTGGACGCTGCACCCACGCTCAACAGGAGAGCAGTGGAAGGTCCAGAGGCAGTGAGGGTGGCTCCGGGGACATCCCTCCTTCATCCCTCTCAGTCTCCTTTGTGTGTCTCTGCTTGAATGTGGCACAGTAAAAGGGAATAACTTTGCATGCCCGTGGTTTCGAGGCTACTTGAATTTCGAAGGACTCAGTCTTCCCTTCCCATACTTCTGTTCCACCCTCCAATTGTTGGCATCTTCCAGGGATGATGTCTGTGCCCAGATTACTAAAGCACTCTAAAACGCCAGAATTTTCCTAGAGTCTTAAAAGTCAGGAAATTGAAAGCCAAAATTGCTTTAAAAAGGTATTATTGATCCCTTCCGTCCTTGATTCCCTGTTGTAACTCATCTGTTCATCTGATCAAGGTAGATCAGTCATTTAAAAGGGGGAAAGGTCCCCTAAAGCAAGGGACACTGCTCAGGAAACAGTAGCTGCTGCCGTAGCTGCCCCAGGGCTCTTGCAGCACCTGCTTTCTCAGTAGTTCTCAGCATCCACAGAAAATAAGTTCTAAGTTAATAGCTTGAAAGCAAAAACCAAGTACATCAGGCAGTGGCTATTGGGCAAATGGAGTAGAAGGCTTCTTTTTTGTTATTGGGGGTTTTGTTTTGTTATACTGCTTAATCTCTCATTTTATTATGTTGAAGTGTCACCTTTTATCCCAAGTAAACTGCTGTGTGAAAAATAAACCTGCTGGCCATGCGTGAGGCCGCAGCAACGGCCACATTGTTGCGCGATGCCTGTGTGAGCCCCGCGGGCGGCAGTATGCGCGAGGCCGGCCCTGCCGTGTGGCGTCACGTCGCGTGGCGTCGCGTGGCGCCCCCGCTGCTCGCTTACCTACGGCCTTCAGGGACGCATACTTGTTGAGCTCCTTGCCCGGCGGCTGCTGCTCGTACGGGTTGGTGATCTGCCCCAGGCTCGGGTATGAGTGCTGATGTGCCATCTGAGGGAGGAGGGGCGACGTTGGCAGCACGTTATTCATCTGCGGAGCATCTGCGTTAAAGGAAACCGACACGCCTTAGAAAGAGTTATATTTTGACATCATTATGCAGTACAGATTGCACATGATGTGCCACGAGACCTAGTGCAACAAGTCTTTGCTCCAAGGTGTGGTAAAGCCTGTGCTCTAGATAGCAGTGTGGTAAGAGGCCAAGGAGCACTTGTAGTGCATGCTCACTCCTGCACCAGAAAGAATCTTTGAACCAACACAATGACTGAATTTGCCACAGTTTCAACACACAAACCAAACCTGAAGTTTCCTCCAAGGTCATCTCAGTAACAGGAGCGGAGTCATTCAGTTTGTGCCAGCGCCAAGCTGGAAATGTGACCGCGAAGGAGCTGACAGCCCGAGCATGGTCACTGCGCAGCAGGGTGGGCTTGTCCCACTGGGCTGCGCCCATCTCTGTCACTGGATAAGTGCTTCAAGTTCACACTTTTCTCATGTTTTTGCCTTTTTCTCTGATAGCCAGTGTCACAATTTCATACCAAGACAGCATTTTCTCTGACAGATGTATCTAAAAGCAGGTACTACCGACCACTTGTGTAGTGCTTTATACCCTTACTTGCCCCACATCAATGCAGTGGTTTATTTGTCCCACTGCAGTAGGGACTGCAGCCTGAAGCCTTTTTCTCTTCAGGATGTATCATAATTTATTGGTTGTTCATGGAATTTTGTTCTCACGTCTGAGGAGTTTGCTCAGAACTGCCTGTGTGCTCAACCTGCAGGGCCCGATTTCTGCACAACAGCGATAGCCCTTCCAGAGCTGTTTGGGATTTGAGGTACTGGGAGCTGATTGCAGGCCGAGAACCTTGTCGTGGCGCCTGGAATTTCACGGTGACAAAGCCGCGTGCCGAATTTGTGACACAGCAGCAACTCCCATAGCAGCAAGCACGGGATTATGGTTGTGTAGAAAGGAAGCTGGGTTGTTAGGGAAGAAAAGGATTATGATGATAGAGCGAGTGGGCCACCCCCCAGTGCCCACAGGATCTGGCAGGAGCCAAATATGCCTGCAGTTTGCCAGGATTTTGAGGGAATTGAGCCACTTGGCTTCCCACAGCTCGTTAACGAGGCTGAGCTCTGTGAAGCCAGGACCAGATTTATTGCTGGAGAGGAAAGGCCAGCGAGGAGGTTTTGCTTTCCCTGCCCTTCTTCCTTATGGTACCTGTGCGCAGCTCTGGTCTCCGCTGCCCGGGCGGGCGATGGTAGAAGTGGCAGAAATGGTGCCGGGAAGAGAGAGAGGTTCTTCTGGCTGCTCTGAGCGAGCTACTAACAGGGAGCCGAGCGCAGAATGATTCTCCTTTGGGAAAACCATAGAGGGACTTTTCATATTTCAGAGTTTTTTTTTTAACCAAAGGTTGAAGAAGTTGGACATTTTGAAAATACTTTTGAAAATGCTACTCCTACTTTTCCAGGTGAAAAATTCTGTTATACTTTCAATGTTTTATATATATTATTATAAGTTGATCTAGTTCTTTTTTTTTTTTTTTTTTTTAAAGAGAAATGTTATTTTGGATTGAAAACCAGAAAAAAATCTGTTCCCACATTCCCCTAAGATGTTGCAATGCATTTTCAACCTTTTGGATAGTTTTATTTAGCAAGGGCAGGTCTGTAGAGTCACACCTTTCACAGAAACAGTTGCATCTTAATGGGTTGCCGTATGCCAATGAGTGAAACTTCTGCATGAGCTTCTGTGAGGCTGTGGTGCTGGAGTGTTGCCCAGAACTGTGTGAGCCGCTGCCCGAGCGGGAGCCGGAGCCGGAGCGGCTCTCTGGCACCAACAGGCTGTCCATAGAGTGCAGCGCAAGGAAGCCTCTTCTTCTAGTGCCACTACCCTGAGGAGCTGTCTTTCCTTTCCCAGACATCCCTGTTTTCCAAGTGCCTCTCTGTTCCAGCCGCCTCTGCACGCGCTGCTCTGCAGGACCATGTCCTGCTGGCGGAGCAGCTGCCGGCAGCGATGAGGCTGCTCGCGAGAGGAAGCCTCGACGCTTGCGCGCTGCCTTGCTGCCTTCTGCTCTGAGCAGACACACCTCAGTGCTTCGCAGATGCCACTATGGGGAATTTCCCTTGTGGCAACTCCTATTCTTCAGCCTGTCAAAACATCAGGATTCCAATGTGATGAAAGTATTGAGAACACCAGTATTTCTGCTGTCAGTGCCAAAGTGGCTCGCAGCTGTGGAAAGCTTCCAGAAACATTGTAAATAAGTTGCAGTTAACCAGAATTGCTTTTTTTGTGTGTGTTTGTCTGTCACTCGGACACTTTTACTCAATCACCTCTTTAACAGACATGCAGGAAGCTACTCCAGCAAACGTGCGCCAGGCGAGCCTGGTGGTGTTCCCTTCCAACCATGCTGTTTTCAGGGTAAATGTGGCTGAGTTGGGGTCACTGAGTGTTTGTGGAGATGCAGTGAGGTTTCCCAGCCCCAGGCCGTCTTTGACTTTGATTTTGCCACTCCCTGTTAAAAGCCTTTTCCAAGTTAGGAGTTTGGGGTGGATCGCTCACAGTTGCTCTTTCTCGGCTGCCCGGACTGCACAGTGCCCCCCTGCTTCCCACGCGGGGGCCGGCACCCAGCTAAGTCACTGCTGAAATTACTAAGGCATTTGGCTTTGCCCAAAAGTAAGTTAGGCAAGAGCCCTCAAACTATATTGAAGAAAGGTTCCAGGTTATAAAGAGACTCCTGCTGGACGGGATTCTCCGGATCTAAAGGAAAACCTCTGCTTGATACGTTTACTTGTTTCAGCCTGAATCATGTTGTACCTACTGCGTGTCCCATTTGTTTGCAAGGCTGATAAAGTGTATGGACATTAATTCCTTATCTGCATGGTCATAGGATTAAGTGAAGCAGTGGGACATTTATCCTGCTTTCTGCATACATTATTTAATAATGATGGGTAAATTCACCTATATTTGGATGATATTTGGGAAACAGTTGAATGAACATTGGTGTAAGGTAGAGCTTGCACCCGTACTGTCATGGGATGTCTAAGCTAAGCCCCTGGCAGAGCTCTGGTTAGTCAGGAGTAGCTTGCAGGGTTTAAGGCTCAACAGAAATAGTTTGGCAGTCTTTCCATTTGGTGCTTTGACATTTTTCCCCATGAAATTGGATAAATGCCAGGGTTTTTTTTTTGGAAGCCGATAATAATGCACTAGATTATTCAAAATAGATTGGAATAGGGAAAGATTCTATTCCAATAGATTGGAGTTGGGAAAGAGTAAGTAAAGCGTAACCAGAAAAATCCCAAACAATTTTATCACTGGCTTCCCATGCCAAGGTAAATCCTTTGCACTGCGAAGGAATTTGTTTTGCACAGATGTGTTGCCAGATCCTCTGCGCTCGGAATGCGCCTGTGGCCGCCCTGGCTGGGCATCGCCGGGCTGGGCCGCGTGGACCCGGCGCTGCCGTTCCTGAAGGGCAGAGAACATGAATGGTGCTGGCAACCAAAGCTGCGCGTGCCCCAGCTTGCAGCACGAGCACTCACACTGGCCTCGCCATGGGCATCTTCCAAAGAGTGCAGTGTTCCCAACAGTGTGTGGAACTGGCTACCCAAAAGCGGGATGTCTGCAAGACAGAAAAGGAGTGGAAAAAAAAAAAAAAAAGAAGAAAGAAAAAAAAGAAAAAAATAAGAAAAGAAGGAAAAAGGAGGTCTTCAGGTCTTCAGATGCTGCAGATGCTTTTGACTCTTTTGCCCTGTAGAGTGCAGAAAAATTTTGCGGATAGCAAATGGAGCAGAAACTGAGAACTGGAGGGAAGTGGCACCGGGATCAGTTTAGGTCGAGAAGCAGCAGGTTGGGCACCCCCAGCACCAGTCCCCCTCGCTGCTGAAGACTTTCCCCTTCCTTCCTTCCCTCCTGTGCTCCTTACACCACTGGCAGCCCAGGCAGTGCAGCTGGCACCAGCTGCAGGAGTCAGTGCCCACAGCTTGGCGTGTCCCCATGGAAGGGCTGCGGCCATCCCTCTGCCTCCTATGCGGCCCACGAGAGCAGTGCCGGCCGCCCCGCTCACTCACTCGCTTCCTTCGGGAATCAGGGATTATTGGCAAGCAGCTATACCCAAGTAGGAAGCCAGCACAGGAAAAGCCAGCACTGTGTTCACAGCTACGAATGTGGAGAGAGAAGGCAAAAATGAAAATACCTTTTCTCCTTTTTACATTTTTCTGCACAGCTTATAGAATTTGTTGTGCAGGACACCTAAGGAGCTTGTTCACTGAGAGCCACTGGGCTGCCCTGAACCTCCCTAGCGCTCAGCCACCATCCTCCTCCTCTTCTCCATGGGAGACCGTGGCCTGTTCCGCAGAGCAGCCTCGGGATTCATTCCTTTCCATAGCATGGAGACAAGGAAAGTGGAAAAAATATTGATACACCAAAGAGAATCTCTTAGCAAATGAGCAATTGCAGGCGTAAGGAGAAGAACAAATACGATAGGCAACGGAGCGGCAAAACAGGAGAGCGGGGGGGACGGGCAGCAAAGCGGAGCGAGGCTTTGCTGTAAAAGCCACCTGCAGACACACACACAAAAGAAATGAGAACAAGACAGACAAAAGAAGACTGGGAAGTCAAAGGGAGAGAAGAGGAAAAATCGGAGAGAAATATAATAATAGCTGAGCTTTTGGAGACACTCCAGAGAAAAAGATATGCCCTGAACTAACTCAAATTGAAAATAACAGCCGTGAAAACAGAGTAGATCTGATCGACTCGAGAACACCACTGGCAGCCTGCCCTGCTCTGCGTACTGCGCTGCCACCAGCACGCGCGTCTGTGTCTCAGTGCTCGAGTGAATTACACTGAGTTAGCAGAGCAGCTCACACGGTTTTGCCAAACCATGTTCACAGTCCTGCAAGCCTTGCCTGACGGAAACTGCTTATGCTATTGCTGCAGAATCCCAGATACAACAAAAGCAGGATGGAAGTAAACATAGCAGATTATCCTGGGAAACCAATTCCTTTCAGACCAGCTCCTTTCTGGGCAATGTTTCTTGGTCTCCATTCATAGACTAATCCCCCTGTTGGGGTGGAACTCAAGCCCTGCAGCCTATATACTGTGTATTTCCCTGAGATTTTGCAAACATTACACCGCTGTTGCCAAACCAGTGTCCCCCAAACCAGCAGTCTTCATACATCTTTCTAAAATTCTGCTTGTATTAACTACTTTAAACCTGGATGCTCTTCTCCAACAGGCATAAAACGGCATTTCAGCCCTTGGCAAATCTGTAGCATTTCACAGCAACGTTTTCTGTAGTAAAAGTGCTAAGTTGAAGAGTATTCCCTCCTATCAAATCTTAAATTCTCTACTTTGCAATTTAGCTGATTTTATGCTTTAGCAAGAACACATGCTTCTAATCTAGATTTTCTGCCATTCATTATTTTATTTGCTTTTCTTCCTCCTTCTCAAATATTTCTCTTCTTTCTGAAGTTAATAATTTCACTCCTTTTAGGCTCAGTCTTTCTGAGATTTGATCTTTAAGGCTACCGTGTTTGGACCAACAGTAGCCCTGCAGTGTGGCTTTTGAGATGAGGATCTGCCTTCACTTTCTTAGATGGAGTCGTGTTGTTCTCTGTGTAGTAGTATCTGTCCCTTATGATATGCAGCCTTTTCTATTCTCTCATCAGTAATGCACAAGTCAGGCAAGTGACATATTTTCCCTAAATACAGTAGCGTGGAGACAATAAATATTTTTCATGGCAATTTATGTTAGCCAGTTCCCTGTTCTGTCTCTGCACTGTATCATAAAAACATTCTTGTAACATGGACAACTTACCCATCTAATCACCATCACAAAAAGGATCTGAGATGAGTGGGATGGCATTTCATCCAGCAAGAAAATGTTTCTGTTTAATGGAAGTGACAGTCTACAGTGTAAATGCCTGTCATCAAGCACAGTCTTCTGCTTTCCTCTGTCCTAACAACTGCAGGAGTTAGTCCCATACTGTGCTCTGCTTCTCCATGCAGGTGCCTTTCAGCCTCTTCTCCAGTGGCATATGTAAGTGCCTGTATGCAACTGCCTGCATGATTAACCTCTAGTTCTGTCCTTGTCTTCCACAGCAGAGGTTGCATGGTCTTTTACAAATGGATATTGTCAGTAGGTTTCTGAAAAGCCTTTTTTCCCCGCAGTAGAAAAATGCTGGACCAAGAACATTGGTCCAGTGACATCATCTGGCTTCAAAAAGGTAGTCAGCTCCTTAGCACACACTGGTGGTCTACTGGGGGTGGATACCAGAAGTCTCTTGCTTCAGGGTGACAGCTGGTAAAGGGAAAGGGAGAATAAGATCTGTTAGCATCTTACTGCTGTAGCTTGAGGGGCTGATAGGCGGGTTCAGTGTGGGCAAGGTCTGTATGTGTTAGGGTAGGAGATCCACGAGCTGCCATCCACAGGTTGAACGTGGCGGGGAAGGTCGTGAAGCCAGGTCAGGGTTCTCCACAGAATCCACCAGGCTCTGCCCATGGCCCATAACTTAGGAGTAACTGGCTGCCTCCTGGCAGAGAGAGTAAACGGCAGAGATGCACAGGATGCACTGAGGAGGGAGACGATAGTGCCCCGCCAAGTAACCCTTGAATTGCAGAGCTCACCTCCAGAGCTTGCGTTATCTTCCGGGCAAGGACTGACGCTGGGGCTCCTGAGCTGCCTGTGGTCTTGTGGGTTTAGGAGACGAGGCCTTCCTCATTTTCCAGCTTTGGGCTCCTCTTTGCTGGTTAGACGTCCGGCGTGTGGGAGCAGAGCCTTGTGGAGCCGGCTTGTTTCCTGCCATCGGAGCAGGGTGGCAGGGGACTTCGCCAGCCGTGACAGAGCAGCTGGCAGCCTGTGCGCGGTCCTTGAGCGGCCGCCGCGCTCATGGCGACACCATCTCTGCCACCGTCTTGCATGCAGAAACACTGTGGGGTGAGCGGCATGTTCCACACGGACTGCTGCTCCATGATACCACATCTCCTTTCATGGAAGTTGTTTTTGTGTCCTCTAAAGGTTTGCTTTCCCTTCGTAATTACTCACAACCTGATAGAGCTCTAATCCTCTGATAGGATTTGTGGTACTGTAATCTTCTCTAGAGCAGCCCGTTGTGCCTTCACAAGCAGCAGATTAGGACCCATAAGAAGACAATAAGCAGATGAAGTCGCCATCAGTGGGACTAGCCGGCTGGGCCGGAACCGGGCCGGCAATGTCTCTGCTCCCGCTCCCACCCCTGCCTTTCTTTAGCTCCTTTTGTCTCAAGTTGAGCAGCTGAGAAATTAATTAAACCCACCAGTTATACACAGTTTGAGCATTGCAAATATCCTTAGCTATGCAAATTAAGAAAGGATAAATTCAACACATTTTCCTTGCGTGACAAAATCTTTCTGCTAAGCAGTTCTTTACGTTTTCCCGTAAGGTATCAGTTGTTTTATAAATCGGAATTCTGTACATTCACAGAGAAATAAAAAGAGTCTGCTAAGATGTACCAGCCGATTCAGATTTTAATTCTGCTTGCTTTGTTTTTTAATGAAATTACTACTATTCATTATTATTTTCTTCCAATAATACCTTTCTTTTTGACTTAAGTATGGGAATGTGCCTGTCGTTATAATCTTTAGTATTCTTTCTAAGTGTTTATGCACCTTCCTTAAGCTTTTTATTGCTTTATTTTGCCATAATGACTATTGACCACCAATGAATGTATAATTTTGTGCAGTCTGAATGATTTAAAAACTCCCTTACTTGAGGCATTTCACTAGTCTTTTAGCTGCCCATTGTACCAAGTGCTACGAAGAAAATCATTAGAGGCTAAAAATCCTAAACAAATAAACAAGCAAATTGCCATCTCCTTTTTTATATTTGTTATTTACTCTTTTGTTTTAGCAGTAACTTATTTACTGGCTAGGTTGCCATGATATACCTGACCTATAGATATGAGATGAGCTGTAGACCTATAGGTACAGGGTGAGCTGTAGAGCTGTGTGGCGTTCGGCGCGCTCGTTGGGCCTCCCTAGAGGAGCAGCCCGTGTGTTTTGGTGCGCTGGGGCTGCGGCACCGGGCCAAGGACCCCGTCCTGCCGGCGGACGGGCCCGTATGTGGCAGGCAGCGCAGTCTGCGCTTGTTGGCCGGGCTGAGCCAGCCGTGCCAGTGCCAGGGCAGCTGGCGAGCAGGGGTCTGGCCGCAAAGACACCGCCAAGAACTGCTGTGTTTTAAAATCTTCAAGAACAAGATTAAGGGTTACTGAGAGTATACCTGCTTTGGCTTTTTGCGTAGCATTTCAGAAAATACAAATGAATGACCCTTCAAAAGCTTTTCCAGTTCATCCATACCCCTCTCAAGGAGGACTGTGTTCTTGATACACGTCTGTCAAATATTTCAACATCTGCAGCGAGGGGCTCCACAACCTGTGTAAGCAATGTAATCCACTCCTAATTCCATTGCAGTCCTCACAATTAGGAAACATTTCCTGGAGTCTGATTTAATTCTCCTTTAAGGATGTTTAAATCAATTAGTACTCCTGTCTACCAAGGATGTGGAGAACAGGTGATTTCCAAGATTTCTGCAGCAGCATTTTAGCGTTTTAAAGTGGTTACTAAGGGCTTCCTTCAGCCTGCTGTGTACTAAATACTAGCAGTTCTTTCAGTCTATTGATCTAGAATGATTAGCAGTCTCATAAGAGCAGCCTTTCTGAACACATCTTTTTGGAGATCTGGTACCTCATCCTGTTCTTATATCTTCCAGGATCTCTACTTGATGCATCCTAGGATACCATTTAGTTTTTGGCATGAGAATAATGCTGGTGATCCATTTCTGCCTATGATCTCCTAAAGCCCTAAGATCCTTTTATGTCAAGCTGTTCCTTACTCACTCATTCTCATCCTGAGTCTGTTTTAATGACTTTTCTTAGGCATAGGATCTTGTGTCTCTCTTAACTCAATGGTCTCTTCTCTTTGACAGTTTTTCCAACTTTCTAAAATCTTTTGTATTGTAATTCTGCCCTGCAAGGCACCTCAGACTCCTCCTGCTTCCTTAGTGTTGTCCACAAGCATAGCATGCATACAGCCTGTTCCATCTTCCTCCTCATAAATGAAAACACTGCACAGCATTAGCGACAGAATGGGTCCCTGCAGGACTCTGCACAATATATCCATCTATTTTGAAAAACACAATGTGTTGCTGACTATTCTCTAAATACAATTTTCCAGACAATTTTGCACATACCTTCCAGAAACAGTTTCTGAAGTTTTGTTAAAATCAAGATTTATTACATTTATGTCTTTCCTCTTATCCAAAGGACATGGGATGTTGTCATGGAAGGAAATTGCTCCACTTTTGCTCTGTTTGTTCTTGACATCTGTGCTAGTGGTTACTCATGACCATGTTTTGACTAAATGCTCTAAAAGGTTTGGTTATGTCTTTATTCCCATTCCTTCCTCTCTCCAGTCCCTTAATTGATGAATTAAGTTTAACTAACTGATTTGCAATTCTGTTCTTTCTCCTCTTTTGCAGCTTCACAGCACACTGGTGCTCTGACAGCCCTGCAGAATGGCTTCCAGGATAATTTCTTCTGGACCCTCAAATAGGGGGTCTAATTTACCCTCTGTCTAATTTACCTAAGTTCCTTTGAAATCTGCCCTTCCTGTTCTCAATACCAGCCTCCCTCTCCCTTTTCTGATACTTATTTTAGTGGCTTGAAACTATTGCTGGTTTTAGTGAATACTGAGGCAGTGTCCTCCAAAAGGACAATGTGAGTCTTTGCATCTTTCCTCATCAGTTACTCTTAATTAATACTTGAACAAAAATTAGTGGCTTTGGCATGCTGTACATGATTCCATTTTGGTTGATCACCACCAAGCCTGACATAAACAATTATTTGAGCTACAGCAATTCTGATTGGAACTTTTATGTAAAATGGTAGTTTAACATGTAACTAATAGTTATGACGGGTGCCACACAGTTCTTTCAATAATTGCTAGGCTCAGATTATTTCCTCTCTCTCTCTCTCTCTCTCTCTCTCTCTCTCTCTCTCTCTCTCTATCTCTCAATATATATATATATTTAATGCTGTTTTGGCCAAATATATGCACAAGAGTTTCAGAGATGGGGGAAAACAGCAAAATTTAGATGGAGGGGAGGATGAGATAAATAGCTTCTTTTGAAAAAGAAAATGGTATTGCAGGAATGATGGGCTTCTGAGGTGAAACTTGAAATGGCATAAAGCAAGCCAAGCAGGTCAGCAGTACACATACATACAAAGCTAGTAAGCATGCAGTCATTTTCTGTGCAGGAGATCACTTGTACACCACCACTTAAGAAACAGGTTCTCGTGGCATTCTCGCATTTAGTCACAAGAGACAAGATGAAAGTGAAAATAGGGAAAAATTGAATGATTCTTAACATGATTTAAAAACGCTAAAATTAAATGACATCTAGTAACACAGTGTTCATTTTCTTTTAAAACTGCAATATAAATACCTTGATACCTTGTATATACCTTGACACTTCCAGCAAAACTGTTCTGCTTTCCCACTAAAAAGGCAAATGGATGCTTTCCTATTTTTTGAGGATCTGAAATTCCTACTATCAAGTGTACAAAGGAAATCATTTTTAAAACCTATTTTCCCCATTTTCATTTTCTTCTACTTTTGGTATCCTAAACGAGTTTGTATCCTCCCCTCATTTGCATGTCCTCTCTTCTAGCGGGGTGCAGCGTCCCAGTGCAGGCAGCAGGCAGTGTATCAGCAGGAATGTTATATTCCCTTTAACGTTTCACTAATGTTCGCATTTCATTTCAAACCTGTAGACTTAAAAGGCAGCTATCCCGGTGTTATTTTAAGCACCTTTTCTGCTGCCGTTTCTGTGATCAATAAGGTCCCTGCGCAGAGTGCGTCGCGCAGCGTAACTGTGACCCAGTTCTGCCTTTGCGTCTTCCCTGGCCTTTTGTAGAGCAGTGGCTCTGCTGCTATGATGAACAATGATGAACAAAAGTTTCAATAAATGAGAACATTCTTCTGCTTGAAAGAAGCAAATTTCAGGGGCTTTTAAAAGACTTCAAACACCTGAATAAAGTTTTTCCATCCTATTACAACCCCAAATGCACATTACAAACCCCAAATGCAGATGTTTCCTTCCAAATAGGCTTCCCCACAAGTGACTGTAACTTGCGGTAATTGCAGCTGTCTAGTCCACGGGCAGTAAAACCAGAGGTTTATATACGGCCTAAGGGGCCGCTTCATGCAGTCATCGCAGGCGAGCAGCTCAGCAAGGATCCCCCTCCAGAGATGCAGCCGATTTCAAGGTGGGCTGGAGGAACCCTCAACCCGAGCAAGGCAGGAAATCCACACGAATTTCCGCCCCCGCCATGCGGATGAACAGGCTCGCGAGGCGCTATGTGGCGCCCCCACACCATGCTGGTCTCCCCATTCACACGCGTCTGGCTGGCGGCGCTGCCAGGTCCGCAGACGAGGGCCGCACTGCAAGGCCGCACATGAGAGCTGCACACGAGGGCCACAATGCGAGGCCGCACACGAGGGCCGCGCTGTGTTGCCCAGTGGTGCAGGCAGCAGGGCCGTGGCCAGCGCTGGCCGCCCTGCGAGGCTGCCCAGCCTTGGCTCCACTGCACCGGGCTCTGCTCCGCCGCGAGCAGCTCTCTGTGGTGCCCACACGCGCACGGCACTGCCTTTCCAGAGGGAGCCATGCACTCCGGCTGCGGCCCCTCAGCACAGGAGGTCACTTTCTGTGTTCAGTGGCAATACACACACCAGGTGCTTGTCTGCCCGTGCTTCACCTTCCTGCAGGCAAGCTGGACGCGTTTGCCACCCTGAGAGACATCCCAAGCGGGCCCCTTTGCCTGCTGACGGACTGAGGCTCGAGCAGCAATGCGGGTGCTTAGATTGCAGCAGATTGTGGCCGTGGGACTACTGCAAAGGTGACTTCTTCTAAAAACCACAGAGACAAAATGATGACTGGGGACAGTGACAGTTACTTAGCAGTGACACTAATTAACACTGCTGTTGAACTCAAGTGTTTCTTGGCATAGTAACAAAGCCCAGAAGAGTTTGGAGTTCCTGCCCAGTGCTGCCTGCCGCAGGTAAAGGCCTTGGCGGAAAGCCGGCTGGACAAGGGACGCGCTCTGCGTTCCTTCAGAATGTAACCCACTTGGTCATTTCTGCCTCCTTATTAGCAGGGCTCTTCTTACCAGCTGCCCCTTCGCAGAGCAGTTCACCTCTGTGCAGGTCTCAAAAATGAAATCCAAGGCTGAATGTAAAATAGTAAAATTGATGCTTCCTTTCTCAGCCCTCTCCAGTGATAACCTATTACACCGCATACATTATTTTTAATGAATTGCAGACTCCCTTCAGGCCGCTTACGGCGTCTCCTGGAGCCAAGGCTCTAGGGGCTCCCACCAGGCGTATGCACGATGGATATTCTGCCCCCTGCCCTTCTAACTGGTAACAAAGCTATTTTGGCAACAGCCTTCTTACATTTCCTTCAGTCAGAATTTGCTTTAAAACTTACAGGAGCCAGAGCCTCAAGTACCTCAGTGGAAAGTCCAGCATGGTGCTCAGTGCTCCAGTTTCAGGAGCCCTGAGCCCAAAACTGGATCAGTTCCAATCCAATCCAAACTGGATTTCAGTGATAGGAGCAGCAAATTGAGGATCTCAGGTGCAAGCAGCTACAAATTGAGGATCTCAGCAGCTGAAGGCCGAGGAAGCAGCAGGGCCAGACGGATGCCCAGCTGCAGGCCTCGCTCCACGCAGCCACGAGCTCTTTCCCCGTCACACAGGTTGCTAGGAAAGCTGTAGCGTACAAATCTTATCACTGTGTATTTATTCCCGGCATGAGAAGAACTTGCCAAGCAGAAAAAGATGCAGCCCGTGCCCCGAGGGAGAGCTGCAGCAAGCTGTGGTGCCTGAAGCCTGGGCTCCTGTGCTGTGACCAGGGGCTGTGCCCTCCAGTTAATGCTGTCAAAATGAGGGCTTCTCACAGCTTGGTACTGTAAATAATCTCTGTTTATAATAATGGATCATTACACAAACTTCCTACAGAAACTCAATGTGCTGTAAATGTGTTTTCCTTTCTCCTTATTATATTTAACTTCCAACTAGAATCAGTACAATACTGCTTCAGGAAAACTAGAACTTGGGCTCTTACCGCATAAAAAATTATATGGACAAGGAGAGTCCCATTTGATAGCAGCAGTAGTATCTCCTAGATTAAATTCAGCTTGTGGGAGAATCACTTGTACACCCAAAGAACCACTAATTGTTTGTTTTATTAAAAATATATATTTTAAGTGGTTTGTCTTGTGTTAAATAACACAGGTGAGCTACCACATACAGAAAGAAGAGGATGCACATGCACTAAAATGGCTGGACGTCCAAACAGCTTTTCTTCTGAATACTCCAGCTGACTTTTATTGGGATTACCACTATTAATGTTTATTAATGCTAAATGTTGCAAAAATATAAATAGCAATTATCTGTTTATCACCTGCAAGCAGTTCATTGAATGTTGTAGAGAGTTGCATTGGAATAGCCATGGAGAACCTGGAAACTCTTTAAATTTATCCAGAGCCTCTCCATATTTTTATAATGGTATTATTTTTTAATGTTCACAATGGCCAGTAAACTTGAGGGTGTTTTGGAGTTAGAGCAAAAGCTTGTTATTTGGCTGCCGTTGGGTACAATGTAGAAAGCTGCACAACTTGGAGACTTTTGCCCCATGGATAAAACATCCAAATGGCTCCTCTGTACATCAGCAGATTTATTCTATTTATTGTAATGATTTGGAAATCTTTTGCTTTCAGGTTGGAGAAAGACCCAAGAGGCAGATATATAACCATGTTAACTGCCAATTAGGAATTTCTGTGTCGTGGCAGGACTGAAAAAAAATGCAATAGGTTATTCCTAACTCTTCTCTCTGTAATTCAGCAAGGAGATATATCTGTTTGTATGCTGTTTAATATTTCCTTTCCTCATGGGCAGCTGAGTGCCCTTTGCTCAGCTGCTCCTTTTCAAAAAGCAGGGAAGGCGCAAAGAGCATATCTGTGATTTATAATCCATGCATTAGGCCACCTGGCTGGAGCTGGGTGCGAGGACCTGACCTTGACTGCGATAAAGGGGCTCTGGGGGTGGGACAATTCTGTAGCTGCAGGTGCTCTGCCGGGTACGTGCATCTAAGAACA
>JAVCKT010020212.1:18051-35636 GCA_032273925.1 Rhynchotus rufescens | reverse complement strand
TCCCCCAAAACGGGATCCCCCCCTTCACCTACACCCCCCAGCTTGCCCCGAAAGTGTCAGCCCCCAGGCCGCATTGACTTTGCCCTTTGGGGTTCAGGCACCCCCAGGCGCGCGGGGGTCGCGGGGCGGAGGGCTGGCAGCAGGACGAAGGAGCTGGGAGCTGCAGAGGCTCCTACACGTGTTTTTTATAGCGCCTATTCCTCTGCGCGCTTCACCTCCCACTCGCGATGCTGCGGCGCGTTGCATAATCCTTGCCTGAATTTAGAGAATTAACTGTTTTGAAAGGCAAAAAAAAACCCACTGTTGTTTTTGCCATTTACAGGCCAGCTAGGGATTTTTGTCTTTTATCGTATGCTAGGAGCAGCCGAGCAATGTGGGACGAGTTGCCGAGTGCTGAAGTTGGACGGGAGTTCGTCGAAGCTCTGAAAGCAGCGGAAAGCGCCTTCGTGGTGAGCAGTGGGGATGCGACACGTGAGCCTCTAGCTAAGCCTTTGCCTCGCACATCTGAAGGGAGCTAGCCCTAACACACAAAAAGTCAAAAATGTGTTTATGAATCATGGGAGTTTTTTCCCTGCATAAACAATCATCTATCAGATACAGAGGAATAAAAGTCCTGGTGCTCTCATCGATTTTTTTCTAGGATCCCAACCACTTTGAACAAAAACCCCACAAAAGCAGTGTCACAGTCCTAGCAGTGAAGGATGAAAACAATCTATAAACAATCTATAAACCAGGTGTTTCAACAGCTGAGCTAATGTTGGCAGGACAGTTAAACAATAAAATCATTTCAGTAGCGGTGATGAGTAATTTCACTGTTACTCATTTATGTGAGAACCTGACTTCAACAAAGGGGTTTCCTGTGGTGTTTTTTTTCTTCTCCAGTATTTTTAGTATCTGCCTTTTATTATTTTTTAATATTACTATAACTTGTGCAAACTCTTTCATTTTCACCTCAGTTTTGAAACTCTTTATACTCTTAGTTTTGCACTGAAATTGGCTTACTATAATCACATTAGGTCCCAGTCTTGTAAAGATGCATTCATGCTTAATGTCAAGCGTGTGAATAGCCCAATTAAGCTCAGCAGGATGACTCGTCTACAAAGTGAAGTATGTACAGACATCTCTAAACATCAGGGGCCATATGTTACAACACCAAACACCAAACCAAGTTACCTATCACTTAATTTTTAACACAGTTGTGGAACTAATGCGTTATTTGAAAACAAAACATTAAAAGTCTGAATTTATCTCACATCCCAGATGCACAACCTAATTCAATTTCTTCTCTCTTTAAGCAAAAGCGAGCTCAAAACCATGAATGTCACTTCAAACAAAAGAATCAGCCAAGACAGTTCAAACAGAATGGTGCATCTTCGATCATAATTTTCTTCATTCTTATTCAAGTATATGTTTCCACTTGAAAGGGGAGAAAATCATCATTTGGAGTTGAAAACTGACCTTTACTTGTGTGTTAATTGAGTAGAACTCACAATGGATATAGAGGTATTTATCTTGCAATAGGAATATATTTGGCTGTTTGTTCTGTAGCCATTTGCTCCAGAATTGTTAGAAAACCATTGCTAACGTTGACGTGCACACAGTGAAGGTTAAAAGCCTGGTATCTAAAGTGATAAGCCTGAGCCGCATTTAATTTCAGTCAGATTTGCACGTGCCTGGTTGCCCTTTCTAAGCCCCTCCTGTTGTGTGCAGCTTCTGTAACCCTGTCCGCTCCCCCAACCTCCTCGGGGACAACGACACGCAGCAGAGTCACCAAAGTGATAGATGTGCTCGTCCCATACATTTTAAGTCTCAGCATGTGGATCATGGTCTTAAAAAGCTTTTTAAAAGGAAAGTGTTCTGAAGAAAGATCTGAAAGTACATTTGATAGCAGAATGACTTCAATTTTCTGAATTATACGTAGCTAAGAGAAGTTAAATGATCTTCATTCAACTAAAAATAAGTGGAGCTTAAAGATATATACTAACCTTTCTATTATTTAATAGAGCAAATCCAACAAAAAAGGATTTATCAGCCGTCCACAATGTTGACTGAATCAATTCTCAAGCAGCGTTAACTAAACATTGCATTATTAAGCTGCATAAACTCATGTGCTCAGAAAATTGCCTTGTAGAGAGAATTTAGGCAAAATATCAGATCTGCCACATTCGTTTGGAAATGGAGCGTAGTAATGGTGACAGCCTGGAACATAACTGCAATTAATGCAGTGAGTATTCATCCATTTGGAGGAAAGAATGAATTAATACTGGCTTTTTTTACTGCACCTTTCCTCTTTCTCTTAATAGGAAAATGGGAGCCATAATCACTTTACCAGCTGACCCATGATCCTGGGAACCTGTGGAGGATTAGGAACCCTTTCCCGATAGCTTAGGCACAATTGAAACATGTAAAAGTGAAAATATATTGTCATCATTCTTAAAATATTGCATTAGAATTACTCAGACATTTTTATAATTTCTTGTGTTTGCCTTGTATCCAATTATCACATCTTTTAAAACCTGAAAATGGTCAAGAAATATCTAGTTATTAGTTAATCTACTTAGATTGTGAAAAGGTTAAATGTCTTTGGGACAAAATTAATGAGCTGTTTTCCAAGAAACTGTAGATATTTTCCAAAAGATCTGCACTGAAAGGTTTTTAGGTAGTATCCAAAACGTGACGTGTATTGTCTGTCTGCTAAAAAATTCTAGTAACTTGGCAGTATCTCCAGAAAAATAAACCTGTTTTTTTCTTGCTCTTTTACATATAAGGAGCCAATAAATAAGGTAAGTCCCGTGAATTTATAAATCAGAGCGAATGAGCTGTCAAAAACCTTATGCAGATTGTTTGCAATGAGGCTTCACTTCACAAATATAAAAAAACTGGGGCTCCTAAACTCAGAGAGAAGTGCAGGAGTATGACAGAAAACTCGGGATGAGCAGCGGCATGATGGGCACGTACACAAAGAAAACACATCTATATACATTTTTATTATACATCCTTAATGTAAACACAGCAAACATGCCTCTTGTTGGTAACTTAATTTATGGAAATTTGGGTAGTCACTTAGTGGCTGAGTGATTTTTGTCACTCAGTTCTGTACTTCAGAGTATGTGAACTGCAGAAGCGGAAAGAACCAGCACAAGGAACTTGCAGTGCTTCCTGCGTCAGCACGGGTCATCTCATGGAGCACCTGCAGCCCGTGCATCACTTCTGCCTTTGACTAATGGTATCTGTCAGGGTCACACACACCTGTTTCTTGTGTTGATTCCTAAGTATTTTAAGCCTTAGCCTGAGTCACGGATTCTGTCAAGTAGGCTTTTTTTTTCAAGTGTATTTCATAAAATATGAATTTGATTTTTTTTTCTTCTCTTGTAATTTGTTCGTTCCTCTTGAGTAAAAGTGTTTTTAAGTACTCAGGAGACACCAGTGCTGTCTTTACAAAGGGCCACTGTCTCCGCTATCGATCTGCTCCCTTTCCTACCATCTGGCGCCTGAGTTCCTGTTTGGCACCCTGCATCAAAGCCAGGCATCTGTGCGGCACCCGCAGCTCCAGGGCCTGCGGAACACACACCTGGGCTTGGCAGGAGCAAGGAAAGCGCAGAGGGAAGTGGGTCTCCAGCACCTGAACATAAAGGCACAGGTTGTCACGATGGAGGAAGCCTTTTATGCAGGTGCAGAACTCCTCGCACCTCCGTTAAAAATTCTGCAATGGACATGGCAGCCAAGTCACATGCCAGGTTCAAGAAAAAAAAAAAAAAAAAAAATTATTTCAACTGTTCTTTGATGATGAAACTTTTCCACCATTCCAGGAAAATACAGTCTGCCTCACAGTGGGCAGTCCCTTTAGCTCAAAAAGTTACAGCTCCAAGAGGTAACCAACCACTCTCGCCCAGCTTTCAGGGGTACTTCAGAGCAAAGACACCGAACCTCAAGGGAGCCGAGGGGATGTCACAACTGTCCGCACTTGCTGTCCTTGCCTAGGGACACCCCTGGCCCACAGGGAACCGCGCCAAGGGAGACATCCCACGGGTTGGAGCATCGGGGCAGCTGCAGCTGGGTAACATCTGCAGCGTCTTAGCAAAACGCTGCAGCCACCGCAGGCCAGGAAATACATCAGCCGTGCAGTTCACAGCAGAGACCAGGGCTCAGAGAATTCTGTTCAAGTTGCAGTTTTTCCATATTTGAGGTCTGCAGAGTAGAAACAGAAATCACAGGCAAAGAGAAGATCCACAGAGATGATACTGAAACCACACATCCTGCCTCAACCAAAGTGAGTCAGCATCTTCTGAGGCTGCTGCCAAAGGGGCGAAGAGTTGAGTTGTGCTGCACATAGAGCCGAGCTCTTACACCTCAACAGACCCTTCTGTGCAGCCGCGGTGTGCTCATGTCCTGCACGGGACAGCACTTGCCTCTGGCCCACACACTGCAGGGCAGCTTTTGGAATCACTGACTGCGTGTGCCCGGCCAGCACAGGGCAGCTACCAGCCCAGAAGATCTTGGTGCTGCAATGCCAAGGTGTTACCGAAACCTGCTTAGCTTGGAACTAGCCCGTGCCTGTCCCAAGCAGCTGTGGGGCTGCAGAAACACCGCGTTCGGCACGGGCTGCAAAACTCCCTGAGGGTCTTGCATCAGTCTTGAGGGCAGCCCGTGCTCCTTGCTATGGTGCAGGTGAGCAGCAAGCTGGCTAACTTAAAGCTACTT
This sequence comes from Rhynchotus rufescens, assembly GCA_032273925.1. NCBI lineage: Eukaryota > Metazoa > Chordata > Aves > Tinamiformes > Tinamidae > Rhynchotus > Rhynchotus rufescens. The sequence continues at coordinate 30,935 of JAVCKT010020212.1, read as the reverse complement.
CAAATGCTGCGTATAGCGCATTGGCAACCAGGCAGCTCCAGGGACAGCATCTGCAGCTGCAGGGAAAAACGGGAGGTCTAGAGCAGATCTGTGTCCATGACAGAGCTCCACACGCCCGGCAGGCAGCCCCACGCTCGCTGTATTCAGGAACACTTCTGTGGACAGGACTGACACTACATTGTGCATGCAACATTTGCATGCGCTTTTTTTTTTTTCTCTTTCCAGTGTATGATTTTTTATTACTTTGGGAGCAAAGACCTAGGATTGGCATTTGCCTATTAATATATTTCTAAATGCTCAGATTAAATGTGCCTTCATAACGAGGAAGGCACAGAAGCAGAGGATCCCTAGTGTAACTGATCCCTTGAATGGAGGGAATGAGAGCGTAAGGGGACGGGTCCCGGGACCCCACGGCTGCTGAGCGATGAAGGAGGCCGGTGGCAGGGATGGCTCCGGGCAGGGGAGCTCACAGGGATAAGCGCAGCTGAAAGGAGCCATTGGAGGAGCCAGGTGAAGGATGAAGGAGAAGGCCCTGGGTGGGGAGGGTAAGCAGGAGCCAGGCAGTATAACCTGCTCTGTGGTATGTGAAGTCTACAAACATATGGAAGTGGAAAAGAGCAAGGAGGAAAGAGGAACAAGAAAGAATCACAGTGACCCCTCTGATTTCTCAAGTGGATTTCTCAAGTAACAAAAACACCGTGTAAAAATCTCCCATTTGGAGTTTTGAGAAGAGTATATTTATCTATAGTGTTGAAAAACGTTTGGGTTGCAGCCCTGTCTGTTAAAGTCCGGTGCCCGCAGCTTGACGTCATCCCTATGCCAACATGCAAGGAAGTTCCGTGGGCCAAACGACGTGCAAGGCAGCACGGTGCGAATCCCATCCTCTAGCACAAGAAATGTGTTCCAGTCCCAGCTGCCTCACTGCTACAGCGACATCCCACTGCGCCTCTTTGAGTCCTTCCGGGCAATCGGACTGAAGGACAAGATCTCCTTGTAAATGTGCTCTTGAAAAACAGAACAAAATAATCATGAATATCGCTACCAAATTACTGGCATTTGTTTTCAGAGGACCCAAGCAAAGCTTCAATCGTTACATGTGCTAGGAGGAAGCATTCAGCTGACAGGACATGACAAGCGTGAGCTGGGAGGAAGAGCAGGAGAAAGGCAAGGGAAGGGAGAGCCAGGCCGTTCACCGCGGAGGACGGCGATAACCAGCTCAGCGCGGGCACGGGAAGCGGGGAAAGGGGCAGGAGAATCCCACGCCGGCCAGGGCGCCAGGGTGGGAACTGCAAGGATAAACTTCTTACTTCTCCACTCGTCTATGGAAAGTTTCTCATGTTCCAAAGAATCATCGTAGGACTGCTGGGCTTCTGTCTCCTCCTCAATATCACGGAACTGATCAAAGTAGGGGTGAGCCAGAGCTGCTGTGGCCGTAAGGCGCTTCTCCACGTCCAGCTGCAACATCTTGTCGAGCAGGTCCACTGCTGCAGGAGGAGACGGGAATACTGAGCAGATGCAACGGGGAACAGCTACCCTGTGCATCAACCCCCAAAAGTGACAGCAGCCATGAACACGAAACAGCCTGGCCAAACAGAAGTGAACTGGGCCAGGAAGTGGGCAACTGCCACCAGTCAGGATGAGAGTCCACCAAAAAGCTTTCAGCCAACAGAAGGCCTGTTCTGACTGCGTGTAAAGCGGGCAGCAATAACGGATTCTTCTCGAACAGGCCTTGCTGCAAGGACAGAGCTGCAGGAACAGAGCCAGCAGACTGGCAAGACAGATATTTTCAGTTTAAATCATTTGCTTTCCCTCTGACCCTTGTAACTCAGTGGTCTTAATGGGAGTAATCTATGAAGAAATCTATATCTCCCTGGTAAACAGGAAGGCAGGAAACTCTGTTACCAACCAGTCTGTCAACCCTTCCTCCCGTCTTGGTTTTAACAGCTTAATGCTTTCTTCCTCTTGGCTTTTAGAAGTGTTTTTCTCACTCACATCTATAAACTGCCTAGGGAAAGAGCTGCTTGTAGGAGATCAATTTTTACCCTGCAAATTGTACATCTCAGCTTCCTGTTAAATATCAAAAGCTACAGGTGTGTAACACACACAGGTCTAAGCTGAATTCTTCCCACAAGGGAAAAAAATAGAATACTTGAATGGACTATGGAACTGTTTTGTCTCTTCACCAAAACTTGGGGTGTCTTGGAACTAGGGCTGGGAAATAATAATGAAAAAAAAGCTGCTTTGTTCATTCCAGTATTACCAATGGCAGTATCACCTGCTTGGCTCCAGGCTTGGAACCAGCGTTAGCCCAAATTGATCCCAGCTCACACCGAAGGGAGCTGGGAGTGTTATGAGACGACACGCAATTTTCCTTGTGCCCTCATGTGCACCTTGCCACCTTGACCTCCTGCTCCATGTCACTTGTCCACTTGCTCTGCCCTAGCTGGAGGATGCAAGAGTCTAGTTTACCCTTTCCTATTCTGTGTTACAGGGCATGCCATTGTAAAACAACAACAAAGAAGCAGCCAAGAACAGCAGAGCATTGCTCTTGCCATGTTATTTTATCTGCCAGAGGATACTGAATTATTTTGCTTTTACTTGCACACAGTTGCCCTGGGGAGGGCTCTCCTGCTGCACGGGGGTAATACACAAGTAGCATCAAGTGCTGAGAAGGAAGGGAAAGAAAATTGCAGCTGCGGTGTTCAGCCTAGCTTATTTCCAGCAGTAAGTACTGCAAATTACTTACCCTGCGGATTGGCTTTGGGGAAAAACACAGACAAATCCTTCTTGGGAATTTTTGGAAGCGACTTGATATAACTTTTAGCCTAAAAGAAATAGGAAAGCATAGCACACAGAGAGCAAGTCAACAAGTGCAAAGGGGGGCTGCAAAATGGAGCTTTTAGTTTAGGCCAAGAGGAGCACTGACAAGAACAACAAGCTACCCTAGAGGCCACACTTCAGTGACCAGCCTGTGAGGAGCTGTTTTCATCAGTTCTTTGGGATACAGAACGATGCCCCTGTAGAAAAAGGCCAGACTGAAGATAGAGGAGGGAGAGGCCAGGACGCACCTTACCCAGAGCCCCAGCTCCTCGAGCCCACAGTCCAAACCTGCTCCCAAAGGAATACATTAAACACAGAGTCGAACGTCAGCTAAGGCACCAGTGCAGAGAAGCGGCTTCCCTGGCAGGAGGGACAGCATCTCTCCCTCCTGTCCGAAGGGCTGATTCCAAAGCCGCATCCCTCCGCGCTGAGTGCCGCCCTCTCTGGCAGGCCCTGGCCACAGCACTTCCTCACCGCTTTGTCTTCCAGCTTCTCCACAAAATCTTCTCCAGGATACCCCGTTACTTTGAGGATCTGAGTCAGCTGGTCCAGGTCTGGAGCACCGCGTTAAAGGTTACTGACCTAGGAGGAAGCCCCAGACCGGAGCCAGCAGCTCCGCACACCGCCACCTTTCAGAGCTACAGGGAGGTTTGGATGGGAGCCCCACAGGGACTCGCTGTGCTGGTAAAAACACTCCAGAGAGCTCCTGTTCCTCAGGCACAACCTGTCCACCAAGGGATCCATCCTGTGGCACAGCTTCGTCAGCACAGAGCTCTGCTGGGGGAAAGGGGGTGCCCGTGGGTCTGGGCATCAAACTGTGCCAGCATTTGGGGATGGAGCTGCGGCCACGCCAGGTTAGAGCCTGATGTAAGGTGCGCCCGGGCAGCGCAGAGGGGCATTTCCAGGCTTCGCTTGGCCCTTCCACTGTTTCCCTCACCCAAAAGACCCCACTAATCCCTGGGACTGCTCACATCTATGCCCATTTTGCTTGGTGGGTTCATATTCATCAGAGCATTTTCACAGGTGTCCTTCCTGCCCAGGGAACAGCTTTTCCATTTGAAAGGATACAGTCTTTTCCTTTAAAAAGCGTCTTCCCGGTCAGCATTTCTGCCATGATACAGCCAATAGACCAGATATCCACTGTTCAGGGAGAAACAGAAGAGGGAGAAAAAAAAAAAAGAAGGAAAAGAATGACACAAACGATGGAAGAAATGATTGCTGGAGCCGTCCCTGCTTTTTAGTCTGCAAAAGGCACCGATTTCAATTTCCCTCTCCTTTTCCCCCCTCCACTGTTCTCTCTGTGCTACTACAATTGTTGCCTTCATCTTTTCCCAGAAGCTCTGGCTTGGGAGGAGCCCAGCTGAGCCCAGGAGCCCAGCTCTGCGCCAGGAGAGACTGTGCGCCATGAGAAAGCACAAAAACATGCAGAGGAGGACGTGAGATTCGGCCCAGGCGTGACAGGGAGCCTGTGGGCCTGTCACCTGAGCGTCACACGGCGGGAGCAGCACAACTCACCCGTCTGGTTGTAATGCATCCAGTTCAGAATGACTTCTGGAGCTCGGTACCAGCGCGTCACCACGTAGCCTGTCATTTCAGCATCTGCGTGCCTTGCCAAGCCAAAGTCTAGAATCTGCAAGCAAAGGAAAAGGGAGAAGGAAGGGCAGGAAAGAGAAATCCTGCAGGCAAGTGAGAATCTACTTCTATGAGGAAATGGAACCGATCAGATAATGATGAAGTTCTTACTAGACCAGAGCCACCCACAGGATGGCTCAAAGAATTAACAGGTTTGTCCTAATTCCACTGCAAATTGCAAGCAGGCTGCAAAACCAGTTGTCCTGAGAAGACCCTGAGCAAAGGGATCAGCTCAGGATAGCTCAGCTGTGAGCAGCCCCTTCAGAACAGCGCGGAAAATAACTTTGCTTAGAGCCACAACCATCCCGATTCAAGTCCTAGCCCAGGAGGACCAAGCAGAACTGGGCTTAAATTCAGCTGTCCTTCACTAGGATTCAGGGATCGCCCACCTAATGCAAGTATTGCTCAGCAGCATTGAATTTATTTAGGAAGTCATTAGGAACTCAAACGGAGCAGGAATTGCAGTGACAGGATGTTCATTCCAAGTGTAGGGCCCTGATTCAGCAAGTTACATAAGCACGTGGGTATTTCCCGCTGACTTCAACCCATGTGTAATGAAACACCTCGAATCACGGCTTGGACACAAGAGGCCACAAGGCCTGAATGCCAGGACTGCTGTTCACAAACCCTTCAGCAGCGAGCTGAGCCGCTCCGTGCTACAGGCTGCAAAGTGGTGCTTCTCACCTACCTTTAGTTGACAGTCTTCATTCACAGCCAGATTTCCTGGCTTCAGGTCCTAAAACAGACAACATCGACATGGTAAGGCCATCATAACCTGCAGCTCAGCACCACGAGACTTGGTCACATCCCAGCTGCCTTTAGTGATGCACCACAGCATCTTGAATATACAATACTATATACCATACACCTCTAGGTTATGGATATGATTTCATTTGTTCTGATGCAGTTTTCATTCTAAAAAGACCAGCTCGTCAGAAAAGAGATCATTTCCTCAAAGCACTGCATAGGTAACAGAACAAATACAAACAAGTGTAAGGTGTAGGAAGGAAAAAGAGGCAGAAAAAGAGAAAAGGATGAGACTCTTAATATAACAACGTTTAGGAGGTTGTTTATTTTATGACCGAGTTGTGTTTCTCTCACATAAACAAAATTGGAATAATAGCACACATGGACTTACCCTGTGAATGATTCCAGCAGAATGAATGTACTGAAAGAAAAAGAGAATACCATCACTAGCAGAAAGGTCTTTATTTTCTCTCCCAATTCAGAGGGAAAAAAACAAAAGCTACCAACAAGAATGTGCTGAAAACCCAACCTCTGCGATCTTCTGCCTGCCCCGGCCCTCAGTGCCTGACTCCACAGTACAAGTTACAGGCACAAAGGAGAAACGATGTCAGTGACCCAACTGCTGTCACAGAGAAACATCTCGACGCTTTTGACTGCAGGATTATTTCAGTACCTGATAGACTAGTGTGGAAGAGCAGTTACTTTGGCTGATAGGCGCTAAGTCAAGAACAGCTCAATAAAAGTTATCTGTTATTAGTGGGTATCATTAAAAACATAAATCTTCCTATACAATGTTCAGAAAGTTGTAGTTGTGGTGAGGACAGAAGTGATACAGAACAAGATACACTCCCAGGGGATATAGGGTGAGTCACTGCAGCTGTTGGACCCAAAGCTTCTGGTAGCATCTCCAGACCCACCTACCTTCAAGCCTTTCAGCATTTGGTAGACCAGGTACTGAATCTTTTCATCACTGAATTCATGTCCCATGATCTTTTGCAAATCGGTCCGCATGTATGGCATCACCAGGTAGCTAAAAGGCAGGAAGACAAGGCCCTGAGTCTAGAAGAAAAACATAAGGAAGCAGACTAGCCTTGTTCTCACTTGATCTACAACTGCATAACTTACTCCAAGACTGGCTGCTGGAGCTATATCCCTGACGAACTAAAATATCCTGCAGTGATGCTGGAATTTCTTTGTTCTCTCAACATTGCTTTCTCCTCACCTCAAATTAGGTACTCGACATCAAACTTTAATGGTCCCAAATTAGTTTACCTTAGACCTCAATGGATATTCACTTCCCGACCGTCTTATACCATCTGGTAGCTGAAATATTTTCTGCAGCTTTCTGCAGTCTTGCAAAACTGTTGCCTTGGGTCCCAGCTTTATCCCTGTGACGCTCTGCCCTGCTTCAGAAGGCAGCCCCAGCCCTGCCCAGGGGTTGCCCTGCCCGCTGTGGTGCTGATCAGCGCCAGTCACCTGGGGGGACCCGCCCTGAGGACCAGCAAACGCTGTGTGTGCAGCCTGCTCAGCATGCAGCCAGCAGCTGCAATCCAAACCCCAGCCCATGCTGCTGTAGCCAGGAGCGGGGGACTGAAATCACCTTGACCATCAAAACTGAGAGAAATGCCAAAAGAAGGGGCAGGATTAAGGTGAGAAATAAGCCAAATCTTCAGAGTTCTCTCAGTTTCGTTATTCTATGGCCAGATAAACGATTCTGCTCCGTTCTGGCCACAGCCTCTTGATTCAGCAGTCACATTGCCAGGGCATTAGCATGTGTCACGCTACATGTGACGCACCCACAGAATGTATTGATGCTTAGTTATATATGGTGGTACATACGTGATGTATTCTGCCCGCTGCGGGCATGGCGTGTGGGATCTGTTTATGTATTTGGGGTGTTTGAGGCCCTGGAACTGACCTTTGCTTTAGATTCCCCTTGTTATTTGGGGATGTCTGGTTTGGGTGTGGCCCCTTTCCAAATCAGCCCACAGAACTGCACCTCAAAATAATACATATCCAGATACCAAATCGGAAAATGTCCTGGTTAATGGCTGAATCGAGGTAGAGCGAATGCGGAATGAAAGCCTCCAAACTTACAAGTCCTGGAATTCGTGGTAAGAGGAGGCAGACGTGAAGACATCAAGCAGCCCGATGACCTGATGAACAGAAAAGTCCAAACGTAACCCTGGAAAGCCCTTGCTGTGCGGGCAGCTCCCCTGCAGCAGCTCTGCATCGGCCACCACACGTGTGGTCATTCAGAAGCATCTGAGGAACCTGCAAGCTCCTCCCTGTGACGTGCAGCCCCTTTTCGTCTTGCTAATGCAAGAGGACACCCTTTACACGCCTGGCTTTGAGCCTGGTGCCAGCTGGGCGCAACGGGCAGGGAGCTGCTACAAAGCCTGAGACAACCTGGATGAGCTCAGCACGGGGAGCGCTCAGCTGCAACACGGACACCAAGAACGTTTGCCACCACGGAAAGGGGACCAGTAAGTGCTCACGTTTTCATGCTGCATGTGCTTCAGCAGCATGAGCTCTCTGTAGGCCCTCTTGGCGAAGGTCTCCGACTGGAAGGGGCGGCACAGCTTCTTGATGGCCACTTTTTCACCTGTCTTCTTGTCTATGGCTGAACTGCAACAGGCAAATAAAAACCAGTTGTGACTTTGCCCATATATTTACACAATGCTTTATCACAATCCTAAAGAAATTGCCTCCTAGAAGAGGCCAAGCCTGGACTTTGCTGGGGAGAGGCAAGGGAAGGTCCCCAATCCTTCTGCTATGGTAGAGAAACAGCGGAGTTCTGGACACTCAGGTCTGCCATGCGACTCGGTGACACTCCCGTGATCTTTGGGGCACTAGCAGGACACCGAGTAAACTGTGAGTCCAGTCCTCATTCCCTTCAGCTCCAACTTATCTGTGCAGGGTAGAGCAAGTGTTAACAGCGCAGCAAGGAGAGGGAAACGCACACAGCTAAAGGTCAGGGCCGGCTATAATTCTGCTCTTCCCTGTACCTAACTCACAAAGATAAGAGAATAAGGCAGTTCCTGCTTTGCCATCTGCCTGGAGGCTGCTCTGGTCTCCAGCCATCTGCACAAACTCCTGCAGCAAAGACAGTAGATGTCACATCTGCTGAAAGCACAAGCTGCTGGATTTAATTCTGCCCTAAGTACTCCTGAATAAAGGCAGCTCTCAGTCTGACAGTGAGGTTTATAAAGTGAATGAAAACCCGGCACAGCAGCCATAGCTGGAGACAGGGCTGAGGAGTGGCTTCCCACGCCGCGGGACTGGAAACCAGGACCTTTCCGTGTGCCCTGCTCTGCCTTAAGGTAAAATACTGGCATTTTGTAAGTCTCAATGCTAAACTGTGTTAAACGAGGTTACTCAAAAGGTCATAATAATGACACATGGATTTAAAATCCAAGAGTAAAGTGTTCAGAATAGGATAAGCACTGTGTGCCTCTTGGTAGACAGAGGGAGAGCAATATCAGTACCTTGAGATGCTCAAGGTCAAAGCATTTATTCACATTGCTAATACACTGTCAGAAATCCCGTGTAAGGCAGCATTGTCTCCTTCTTACATCTTGGTTTTCAGACACCTTTCCTCTGCCTCCGTAAGTGAAATAAATAGGAAAATAGCAGGTTTTAACACCACAGACTGCCCGGAGTCCAGCAGAGTGTTTCACTGGGCTCAGGGCAGGCTGGAACTTCCTGCTGAGCACAGCTTTCTACGTGGGGTACTGATTAAAAGAGGTTCCCTTCCTTGCAGCCAGCCTGTCAAGCAGCTGTTCCAGCTGGCAGCCACAAGCAGTCGATGTTTTTCAGAGTCCGGCCCCGCAAGAGCTCTCGCCCTGCGAGCAGCATCTCCGATGCTGTCAGATAATCCCACTGCTTGTAGCCACTGAAGTCCCTTGCGGCTGCTCTAAACAGAGCACGAGGAGCGCGACGAAGCCTTTGACTGTGCGAGGGATGTCACTAAAGCTGCCAGCTGGCAGGAAAGCCAAGGAGCGCTGGAATAGCCGGAGCAGAGAGAGCTGAAGGGCTGACATGAGCACATCCCACGAGCAGCGGGAGGGCTTCTCTGCTTCAGCAGGACCCCAGCAAGCGCCAGCAGCAGGGAGAGCAGTAGGGAAACGCAGGGAAAGGAATCAAAGTGCTTCGCAGGCTGCAGCAGCCGCCGCCAGCCTCCCTGCGCATTGTGCCTCCCTCCCCAGCTCCTGGCCTGTGAGGCAAATCTCTACCACCACCACCAAACAGCCTGTCAACAGGGGTGACACTGGGTGCTGCCGCCTCGGCCTGCCCGGCACAAACGCGGCCCCTTCACCCTCACCACAAGGCACAGCCAGGAGTTCATTCAGTTGCACGAGCAGGGAGCTCACACCACGTTCTTCCCGGGTGGAAGGAGCAGCTGGAAGCACAGGCTGCTGCCGGGGCTGCCGTGGAGCTGGGGCAATGCCGGCTGCACACAGGCCTGCAGTGGGGACCACCCGGCAGCCCTGGCGCCCGGAGCAGAGCAGGGCCCCAAGCGCGGCGGTGGGCGCTGCTGACTGGGCGCTGCCAACACGCGCCATGTGAGAAGCCTTAACCGCTCCACAGGGCCAGAGCCAGGCTGCTGCGGACGGCAGAATAACTGAGGGGATCCAGGGAACTCCTCCCAGCAGAGGCTGTTCCGCTGCTCTGGACTCCTCAAGACCTCGCGACAGCCGCTCGACTCTAAGGCGGTCGGTGAGGAGCCTCCCACCGCCCCCGCGGGGGGACACACATCATCCCCGCGCTCCGGAGTGCTCCCAGCACAGTCCCCGACCCCCCCAGGGCAGCCCGGAGCCTCACAGCACCAGCACAAGATCTGCTCTGTTTGGCTTTTTCTAGCGTGTAAAGAACACTGGGATTTTTCTTCATATTTGCGTCTTCTCCATCTTTTCTCCTTTCCTTTTTAGCCTTCCCATTTAACTTTATTTTTTAATATAAAAACCCAGCACATGTATCAAAAGCAACAAGTTTGTTCCTTCCCGATCTTGCCGGACTCATTTAAGTGTCTCCAAAACACCTCACCTGTTAAAAGCACAGCAGAAATTGAAGATACATGAGGACAGTGGGCACAAAGGCCGACCTTAGGCCCTGGGGCTGGAGGCTCCCACAGCGGCGGATTCTTTGCACAGGAGCCGGGAAAGGACACGCCGCTTTGGAGCCTCGTGTGCCACGTCCCGGTGCCGTGTTCCGGAGCTCCGATACCATCAACAGGCGGCTCCACAACTGCCGCTTCTCCGAGTCAGCAGAATTGCCCTGGCTTTACCACGACACCACAAAGTCAGACCCAGCTGAGGGACCCCCTGGTGCTGGGAGGGCTGTCACCCACCTGCCAGGAGCTCCAGTCTCTTACTCCACCCTGGTTTAAAATAAATTATATCTACTTCATGAATCCATGCTGGAAGTGGTAACAAGAGCTGTATTGACCAAGGTTTCCCCTGAATAGTCGGGAAATTGGCTTAGACCAGCACTAACTTCCGTCTGTGTAAAGTGTCATTGAAAGCGTGCTGGGAAGGGCGTTCCCACTATTTAGCAGCTCTTTTCTACTATTTCAGTTTTTTTTTCATTGCTGACAGACTGACAAACTCCTCCCTTTGCCGAGTCTGGACACTGAAGTAGCCCTGGGGGCTCCACAGCCCCCCAAGTCACGGCAGTGTCACCAGCGAGTCCTGCGGCAGCTGGTGCCACTGTCACCCTCCCATCCCCTTCAGGCACAGAGGAGCAGGAGAGCTCGGCAAGGACACCAGACTCCTCCTTCTCCCCCTACCTCAGGCAGGAGCAAATGCTGATTTCTTCAAGCAACCAGAATGCACAACCATAATGTCCCTAACGCACAACCTGTCGCTCGCGCCGGGGACCAGGGGTGGCAGCAGACAAACCCCTTCTGTCACTCAGACAAACACGTAATGGAAACCTCTCGGCTTCCCCGTCGTGCGCCTGGCCGCCCCGGGCCGCCCCTCATCCGCGCAGGGCCCTCACTCACTCACCACACGGAGCCGTAGGCCCCGGAGCCCACGGGATGGACGGACGTGTATCTCCTGGGCAGCTCCCAGACGGTTTTGTTCACTTCTTGCCTGTGAAATCCTCTTCTCCGCGTGATGTTCATCGCCTGGCGGGTGTGGGAGTGACGCCCCCCCAGAGTACCCAAATTCAGCCGGGCTTCTGGGGCAGACGAGGACCCCAGGGCCTTTGGCGCACCTAGAAATACGTCAGGCTCTGGCTCGCTTCCTCGCGCAGCCTCAGCTGCTGTGAGCACGAAGGGACATGTCTGTGGGTCCTCCTCCTCCCTCCGCCTCCGCAGCAGCGGGGAGGAGGCAGCAGGTTTCCACGCGGATCCGCCTCGACCTTTCACAGGTACCTCTGGAGTCTCCCGGAGGTGACAACGCTCCTCCTGCCGGGGACGCGGGGCAGTCCCGGCCTCCAAGCCTGCCGGCACCTGCAGAGCCCGGGCCCAGCTCCCGGAAACGTCTTCGTGGGCCAAGCGGCAGTCCCAGCAAATCCCCGCTCGGAAGGAGCAGCTGAGGGGGAGCCCTGGAGCCCAAGAGATGCCAGGAACAAACCGCAGCCGCTGCCCGGCAGGACGGGCCGCGCGGCTCCCCCGGCCTCGGGGCGAGGAACGCCGGGGCCGCTCGCACGGATAACCCTGAATAGCAAGGAAGTTACGGCAACTTGCTGCCAAGTTCCTGGTCAGGTGTCCCAGCGGAGCAGAGGGAGGCTGCCCTGGTCACGGGGTGGCTCTGCAGCTGCTGGAACACGGAAGCTCTGGATAAAACGGCACCAGGGCCGTCTCCCGCAGCACGTGCCACTCCTCCCGGGCACAGCACAGAAGGACAAGTGTCCAAGTTTCCTGCACAGAAGGACAAGTGTCCAAGTTTCCTGCTCTGTGCCCTGCTACCAGGCAGGGCAGCAAACCCAGGGCCTGCTTGAGGCTGCCTCTCCCCGGGAAGCAGGGAGCGCTCCCGGGTTTTGCCCCAGCTGCACAAGAATGAAGTGTTACACTCCACATAGCCACGTGTTTTCCAAAGGAAGTGACTAAGTTGTGTCTTAATGAGCCCGACCAGCTCTGCTTCACAGCCCCAGCCCTCACTCCTGCTTATGGCCCCTACTAAACAGGGATCATTAAACCACCCCTTTAAGCTGGTCTGTAGGGCAAGATTAGAGCCTACACAGCTGGAAAGTGTAAGACACAGAAAACGCAGCCGTCACTTTTCAAGAAAAACTGTTTTACCTGGGCGCAGGTGACTGCTGCAACACACCTGGCTCCTGAAGCTGCAATGGTAAGGGCTGCTGCTTCAGGTAAAATGAAATCAGGGACACGGTGCTGCTGAAGTTTTCAATTTGCATGTGCAGATGTAAACAAACCCCACCCTGGCTACAGCAATAGGACAGCGAGGGAATAAACAACATAGTTGTTTGGTTCTATAAATATATCCGTGAGCAAGGGATATTACAGCAAAAACTGCTGGTAAATAACATTACAAATGAGCTGTGTGTTTGCTCAACACACACCCGCTCGCTCAGCTAGCTGTGCGCACGCACACAGCTCATCAGTGCTCAGCTGAGCAGCTACAAATACCTAGGACATTCCTTGGCAGTGATACCATGAACCTGTCCCTTCGTTTAAGATCAACTAGAAAACCTGAAGGATTTTGAGATAATAGTTT